>JASAND010019613.1:0-37287 GCA_030248195.1 Trissonchulus latispiculum | reverse complement strand
ATACCTCTCATATCGTCATCGCAAGCTTCTGAGAAATTGTTTTCAGCGTCATCGTCTTCGGAAAAACGAGAATTCTCCGCCGGTTCAGTAAGTCCACAGACTCCTCCAGCTCATTGGAAGAATAGTCACGAGAACGTTCAAAGCTATCGTCATAACCAGGTAATTTAGGATAAAGACGGCCTTCTGTGCTTTTTCGTCTTTGCGGGAAGCGTGACGGTGATGCATGCGGATAAGGGGATTTCTACCAGCAAGTTAAAGAAAATTATATACATATAAGCCCGGTTCATACTTGTGTCTCTATGTCTCTGTCTCTGAGTCTCTGTCTCTATGTCTCTGTCCTTTTTTGTCTCTACACAAGGCGTTCATACTTAAAGGACAAAAGGACCGAGACTCGGTCACGTGACAACAAATTCAAATTTCATTGGTCACTTGGTGTAGTCAAAAACTAACTAAATATTTTTAAATTGGAACAATACAATATCATTTTTATTGTCTTGTTAACAGCTAACGTCATATTATGTGGAAACTTATTTTCAAATTGGATATAAAGTATTCAAGTAACAGAGAAAACTTTCACGTGATACCATTCATTATTCTGATTGGCTGTCTCTTAAGGTTGTTGGTTTTCCTTTCAGGTATTTTTGACCCTTTACTCCTTTACTTCTATGAGAGTGATGAGCTGAAAAATTTGCGAAATAACCTATTTCCGTGCTCTTGTCCTATTTTTGGACCAGAGTCCAGGATTTACAGGCCAAAAGATAGGAATGTTTTGGTTTTAAAATTTAAACTCCAGTAGATAGACCAAACACCGGATTGGTTGTGATGGCTGGAAAGAGGATAAAAAATGAACATTTTTGCTTTCCCCCAACCCTTGAGCTATCTGCAGTGGTTAAGTCAGTATAAGCAAAATACCAGTTTGAGGGTCAAAAATGGCCATTTTCGAGGAAATCGGTTTTTTCAAAATTACTGCCAATTTTTGTCCACTTATAATCAATCGATACAGCGTCCAAATGCACATTTTATGAATCCTTACTAGCCGGACTTTATTGCTTGCAGCTAGGGATTTGGCCGGAAAACCATTTTGGCAAAACTGCGGTTATTTTGTTTTAAACACCGATTTCTCAAAAACTACTCAACAGATTCCGGAAATTTTTGGCGAAATGGAAAATCGTACTATTGCCGAGGGACGTTTTTCTTGGCTTTGGCCAAAACGTTTCCAGGTTTTGAGAACATTTAGTGCAAAGTTTAAAAATTTAGTGTCTCCGTACATTTTGCGAATTTTCTCAACCGTTAAGTGACACCGAGCGAAACCAAAAACGTCCCTCGGCGTCCTCTGTATGGTAGCGCAAAAAGAAATTTTATCTGGTCCCGAAGTTTTGAAAAATTTATGTTCAAAAATTTTTGGTCTATATTTAGCCGTTATGTCAGAAAATTTTCGATGTTTTTGCTACTTTTGCTAGTTTCGTAAGCTCATGTGCATGTCCTGATTATAAGCTTTAAAACAATGTACAAAGCTCTTTCCAACTTCAAAAATTGCGAAAGTTACAGCGTTTTAAAAAATCACCATAAAAGCACTGCACAAAAGGATACCAGCACCGTAAGAACAGGCAGAAAATTTGAGCATTGTTCAACTTAGCTTGGAGACTCCTGAGGACAGCTTAGAGACAGGACAAAAGGACAGAGGCAGGTATGAACGCCAGAGACAGAGAATAGAGACAGAGACCTAGAGACAGAGACTTAGAGACAAGTATGAACCGGGCTTTATATACAATTATATAATGCTACCTTTTCTAGCTTCACTTGCATATGTATAAACATCTGGTTCTGGTAACGCTAACGAGGAATTCTCCGGCTAACGAGATAACTAGAGCCAGGGCCAAGAAACTGCGTCTCTTTTTGAAAATGTTCGTCCAAAGATATTACAGATACTAAGGTAGACGCACACCTATGCATAACATTTGCAAAAGTTTACCGATTTAGCTCAAATTTGGTATGGAAGCAATTGAATACATTTCTGATCGATCTGCTTTTGATCTTTCAATTCTTCAGCTTTCACTTTTTTCTATGTAACTAACGAAAACCTGGATCGAACCACAGTTCCAAGAAATCAAGAAACGCTGCCTGCCTGAGCAAAATGCGGCCCCGAACTGTCTTTGTGCCGCAAACTGCCTACAATGCGACCATATCTGTCTTTGGGCCGCGGCCGCAAACTGCCTAAAATGTGGCCCGATCTGTCGTTGGACCGCAAACTGCCTAAAATGCGACCATGTCTGTCTTTGGGCCGCAAACTGCCTAAAATGCAGCCCAAACTGTTTTTTGGGAAGAATTACACATATACAATTAACGGTTCACACCATTTTAAAGCGATTAAAACTCAGACTAGACAGATCGTGAAAATTGATTGAACTGTGTAGTTAACCTTTGATCGTGCAGACAAAAGCAACTTTGATTAATTAAATCGATAGATATTTGAGAGGATCTCTTTGTTGTGACACAATACCTTAAATGCTTTTACCATTTCTGCTAACCTGTTTAATCTGTTTTAGCAGGAATCTCAACTGTTCGGGCCGCATTTTACTCTGTTTGCGACCCAACAACAGATCGGACCGTTTTTAGGCAGTTTGCAACCCAGACTGTTCGGGCCGCATTTTAGACATTTTGCGGCCCAAAGACTGTTCGGACCGCATTTTAGGCAGTTTGCGGCCCAAAGACTGTTCGGACTGCACGGTTTCAGTTTCAGGAACTGACACTTAAACTGAAACTATTTTGGGAAGCGACCTGAAACAGAAACTTTTACGCTGCGACTGAAATTGAAACTGGGAATTTGGCTAAAAAAGTGAAACTGGGTGTGAACCTAGTTTCAGCATTCTTTAAAACTTGGGAATTTAGAAGGTTTTGAGCGTCGATGCTGTTAATGCTGTTGCAGGGAGGCTGAATAAACCTCAAATTGTGCTTTATTTGTCAGAAAGCTGAAAACGTTCATTTTAAAGTCAACTGAAACTTAAGCTAAGACAGAAACCGATAAGAGTTTTCGTTGCCGACTGAAACTGAAACTATGTTGCTCTGCCGACTCTGAAATCAGATAACAAACAACACTATAAGTTGTTTGCATCACCAGTTTCCCAGCTTTCCAAAAGGGAGGTTTCTATATTTCGTGGCACTTTGTGAAGTTGCGGTGCTCGCATTGACATTGAGCTTAAGCGTTGAAAACTTGGAAAGGCTATTTGAAGAGTTATCTTCTCTTCTTTGCAAAATAAAATCTAAATCATCCAAACCTTTTAAACTCCTTTATGTGTAACTTACTGCATAGTGAAGCACAAAACAATTTTGAACTGATGTCTCAATATCTAAGAAAGCTCGAGGAATGTTTCCATCCAGGTAATGGGAAGGTAGGAATCATGGGAATGTAGCTCTTCCAATCTGTGTTAAACAGAGAAAATGGCATCTCCTATATAAGTTTAAATTTTATTGGGATTTCTGGATATTATGCACTATTATAGAAACAAGTTAGTTTACGTACCACTATTTTTCCTTTTTCGGAATTTATTTCTGGGATGAAGTGAACAAAACAGAAGCCCGTCCAATATTAAAGAAATAAATAAAATATACTGTCGTGCTAATTCTAACATTTTCCAGTTATCATATGTACACGTAAAAACACATTAAATTCCTATATTAGTAGTGCATGCGACCTCTGCCAGACTTGGTTCAAACACTTGCGGCTCATCAGTGGAGAAGTGTAGAACTAAGTTCTTTAGGATGCTTTGGAAAAATCTTTTACAAAATAAGTGAAAGATAGTTTCGCCGCCAGTCGCCTCATAAAGTGTCATTAGTGTGGTGAACAAACATATATATGACATCCAAAATAAGAAAAATTTTTCATTTTGAAAACTGTTAACAATGGGTAGGGTAAGAAATTGGACAATTCCCTAATATTTTGATAAGTAAAATATTTAAAAACATGAAACATGAAATTCTAACAGAATGAAATTAATAAATTTCATCACCGTTTCCTTAAATTATATATATTTTTGATAAGGATACACTAGAAAGGAGTAACTCGATAGATTCTGAAGACATGACAAAAACTATTCTCGTTCCAAAATATGAAACATTTCTCATTTTGAAAAACTGTTAACAAAGGGTAAGAAATTGGACAATTCCCTAATATTTCGTTAATTAAAACATTTCAAAACATGCAACATGAAATTCTAAAAGAATGAAATAATACATTTCATCACCGTTTCCATAAATTATATATATATTTTTGATAAGTACTCAGAAAGCAGGAACTCGATAGATTCTGAAGACAAGACAAAAACTATTCTCGTTCCAAAATATGAAAAATTTCTCTTTTGAAAATTGTTAACAATGGGTAGGGTAAGAAATTGGACAATTCCCTAATATTTCGATAATTAAAACATTTAAAACATGAAACATGAAATTTTAACAGAATGAAATTAACAAATTTCACTGCTGCTTCCTTGAATAATATTTTTGAAACGTACTCAGAAAGCACGAACTCGATAAATTCTGCAGACATGACAAAGCTATTCTCATTCAAAATATAATACATTTATTTATTCAATGTTAGTTCAATGCTAATACATAGATAATTCCCAAAATATACACTTTAGGCTAGAGTAAGAATTAGTAAGTATTAGTACGGCTTCAATAGTACGTAGATATACTTTAGTACGACATAGGTCGTAAAGACTTTAGTACGACGACAGTCGTAAAATACTTTAGTACGACTATAAGTCGTAAAAGGGTGGGGTAAAGAGCTAGGAGAAACCAATTTTACAAAAACTGTTTTCTTAAAACCCGTTAGTATGGAAGAGACCAAGAGAGTATAAAAGGAATTATATACTTTAAAAATTATGAAGCATATAGCACATAAATTTTTCGCGATTATCATGAAAAAGGAAGAAATAAACCAGAAAAATTAGGAGGATAGATTTAGGTACGTTGGAATCGAAAAACTTTACTCTATTTAGAGAAAGAAAATTGGTAAGCGGTGATAATTACTTATACGGAAAATAGAGCGCAGCCGCGCTAGAGTGGTAAGGAAAGGGACGAGAGTAAAAACTCTACAAGTACCCTAACCTGTTCACTCAAAACAATTATAGAAACAAGTTAGTTTACGTACCACTATTTTTCCTTTTTCGGAATTTATTTCTGGGATGAAGTGAACAAAACAGAAGCCCGTCCAATATTAAAGAAATAAATAAAATACACTGTCGTGCTAATTCTAACATTTTCCAGTTATCATATGTACACGTAAAAACACATTAAATTCCTATATTAGTAGTGCATGCGACCTCTGCCAGACTTGGTTCAAACACTTGCGGCTCATCAGTGGAGAAGTGTAGAACTAAGTTCTTTAGGATGCTTTGGAAAAATCTTTTACAAAATAAGTGATATTACTACTCAATATTATTTTTAACAATGCGACCAACAGAGCGCAACCTAAAATTAAACAAAAATTTAATGGTCTAAAATTTTGGCTTATGGGCTAAAAATTCAGGTGACTCGGCTAGGCCTAATGGTCGGCGGACGACTATATACTATGGTAATACATCATTTGATAACTCAGTTTCATGCACGGAAACTGTTTCTAAAAAATCCGGGTACCTGGTACGAAATAGTGTTGTCACGTTAGCGAAAAATTCGGGCCGGGCCCGGGCCGGGCCGTTCCTAATCATTCGGGCCGGGCACCGGACCGGATTTCGGGCCCGAAACAGGCCCGAGGCCCGGCCCGGATTTTGGGCCCGAAACAGGCCCGAGGTCGGCCCGAATGGTCAAAATTAGTAAAAACGATTTTTGAAGTAGTTTTTAGCAGATAATAAACATAAACAGGATAATAAACAGGAAATAAATGTAAAAATAATATACAATAATGTATCGGCTTTAACTTCGCAATGTCTGTTAATCTAAAATAACGCTTTATTATTAGCTGTAACTTCCTTTGTTTGTCCTTTGACTTTTTATAAACGTCTTTTCAATAAACGAATAGGCATAATATAGTAATGCATCACTCGGTAATCATCACAATACTATTGGAAGCATTTCAATGGACCCGATTTAGGTAAAATTCGAGTCGAGAACGGTATTGAGCTCTAACGGAGTAAAACTGCCAAACCAACAACAATGTTTTTAAATAATACTTGATATTTATTATCTAAAGTCTGTAATGAATATATTAATAGTTTTCAATTCAATTGAAGTGAAAAAGCTTCTTGTTTCAAGGATTCTCAGAAATTTTTCTGTCCATTTATATCAATTTTTCCTTTGGCCCGGAAACGGCCCGGGAAAAAATCCGGGCCTGTTTCGGGCCGGGCCCGAAAACAATCCGGGCCGGGCCCGGGTCGGGCCGCTCCGATCAAATCTAGATCCGGGCCGGGCTCGGGCCGGGCCCGGCCCGGGGCCCGAGCCCGAAACAGGCCCGGATGACAACACTAGTACGAAATTAAGTCAGGGCACGTATCGAACAAAAAAATTAGGTCCGGATGCTAGAGATGAGATCAGGGCCGACAAAGCCCGGCCCTGTCCGGCCCGGCCCGATGGGCCGGGCCGGGCCGCGCAGACCTGGTTTTTAAACAGGGCCGGGCCGGGCCGGGCCTGGAAAAAAATTTACTAAGGGCCGGGCCGCGCAGCTCCCAACGGAAAAAGCCCGGCCCGGCCCAGCCCTGTGCGGCCCTGCCAAGCCCTGACGCTTCTCACATTAATTTATTGCACTTTTACACTTTTCAATTCTAATAATTGTTTTTGACTTCCTAAATCTAAAATTTTTTTGCTTTCTTTGCATCAAATGAGACTTCATTTGCCAAATATTGTTAAAGTTTACGTACTGTTTTTTCAAAGTTTAGTTAATAAAGAGTGCTTGTGTACATACGTCTTCTTTTGAGTAACAAAACTTCAATTTACTATAATAGGTAAATGTTTTAAACTCACTAAAAACACATTAAGTTATTTCGGTAACTCGATCTCAGGCTAATTTAGCAGGGATGGAAACTGGGTCATTATTTCTGACCCATGACCCACTTGACCCAAAAGCAAATTTGACCCAGACCCAAGGCGACCCATGAAATTTGAAAATTCCGTGACCCAGACACAAATGACCCAATCGCTTTCGTGACCCAGACCCAGCTGACCCAAGAATTATCGTGACCCAGACCCAAATGACCCAATAAAATAACTGGAACTAAACTGACTTTACATTATCCTTTTGTGAAGTGTTTTTGAAACTGTGACACGGAACACTGTATGGGCCAGCACAATGTAAATTTGTAAATAATTGGTAAATAGTAGTCGGTAAATATTGGTTAGAATCCAGCAAAAATTTCTTCTGAAGGAGGCTGTATGTTCGGAGCTCCTCAATCTTGTCATTTTCATTATTTTTCAACAATAGTTATTTTACTTGGAAGACCTGATTGGTTGATATTGCAAAATATTTAAAATTTTCGATGGAAGTGTTCGATGGCTTGTATTACGCGAACCGGCGCAAATATAATGGCCGGACAAGTCACAGCTAACTCTATTGATTCCAGATAAACAATACTAAATGTAACTTAAAATTCGCGCCGACGGCGCGAAAAATTTTTTAGCCGCGAATACCGCGGTAATAATTGGAACAATGCCAGATCTTCGAATTTAGAATTTGGTAAGACCCTGTTACCCAGACCCAAAATGACCCAATCCTAATTGCTGACCCAGACCCAAAGTGACCCACAGGAACCTTGACCCAGACCCACACTGACCCAACCGGTTCACAAAATTCGTGACCCAAGACCCAGTGACCCAAGCAAAAATGGCGACCCAAACGACCCATGACCCAGTGACCCATGACCCAGTTTCCATCCCTGTAATTTAGTCTTCCTATTATATAATTTCCTTAGTAGGGTAGGATGCTAAAATATTCGTCATGCACCGTTTAAAGAGAACATGAACTTTGGATTTAGAGAATATTATGATTTTATTATTATAATATATTATAATATTGCGTCAGGGCAGAACACAAGATTCTAAGTGTTTCAAAGCTTTATAGAAAATCTTTTAAAAAATAAGGGCTTTTCAGGGCCGGGCCGGGCCGCGCAGACCTAAACGGCACTCAGGGCCGGGCCAGGGCCTGAAAATTTTGATACAGGGCCGGGCCGGGCCGGGCAGACCTAAAATGTGAGCAGGGCCGGGCCGGGCCGGGCCGGAAAATTCGGCCCTGATCTCATCTCTACCGGGCGCAACTCTAGTTGATTGCCACACCTTGCTAGACGTAAAAATTTTACACGTGATGGACTCATGTGTGCGCAAATAACAATATAGACACACATCCCCTTCATTTCACTTCACGTAATCAAATATCAGCAAAACGTTTTCCTATATAACAGCAAACGAGATGCACGTAACTTTACTTCAGTGCAGATGCAAGCAAGACAGAAAAAGTATCAACCATATAATACAGTAAAGTACACTAATTCAATCCACAACAAATCATAGAGACTTTCAGATACAATATTAACACATCATACAGTGCAATAAGAAAGAAAAGTTTAATTTCTAGTAACCAGCAATTTATCTGCGGCGGTCTAGTCTCCTGCACCATCCGCCGATTCATCCGCCGTAGAGTGATCCTGCTGCTGGACTGACACCGGAGCGTTTCCGTCAGCGCCAGGAGTCGTTGTGGCGCCGGCCATGGCACGTCCATCACAGGCAACAATCTTAACCTTTTCAACGGTAGCCACTTCCTGAACCTCACGAAACTCCACATTACGCATCACCAGTGTCCAGACATTGTCACACAGTCGATAGGTCTCCAGCTTTCCAGCCTTAAAATTGATTCTAGCCTTGACACGCGTTGCTAAGGCTTTGTTAATGCATCTGTCAAAGTTAGTCATGACTCGCAAAGCCAAATGCGGAGTTATAGAGCCATTCTGAATAAATTCATCCAAAGTCTCTTGTAAAGTCATGCCAAGGGTGGTGCTTCTATACATCTGGTAAGCCATGATGCTGTACACTAAAAATAAAAGACAGCATCTAGAGTAGAATCTCATTTATTGCGTTAATTTATGCATTAGAATAGAGTTAGGATATGGAACAAATGCAGAACCTAGGGCGTTTGAAAAGATTCTCCTAGTCCTAAGTCAATTCTTAGAAGCGGACTCAAGAGGGGGGGGGGGTGTAGCTTTTTGCCGATTTTTCGACTATCTCTGATTTTGCTGATTTTCACTTATTTTGCAATCCCTTATGGCCTATGGTTCCGCAAAACAAGCAATATTGCTTCTATCGTTTTGGGGACAGTTGCATAAAAGTTATCACTAATAAATTAGTAGTGATTAGTTGATTAGTGTATCAGTATAATTGAGCAAGACTACTGATAGGACCAGCAGATTTTGCTGTTTTCGGTGCTATTTTGAAGGGAACGATGTGTTTAACCTACAATTGCTTAAGAAATTCAATAGGAACTGTCTACTCTAACGTTAATTTTTTAAGATTAATCCGCTGGCTTAGTCCAGGCTTTAATTTCACACCATTTGAATATATAGTCGTTAGAGCATAAAACGACGCATAGCATATCCCTCTAGCTCGTTCCTAACTTTAGTTATTATCAGTAAAACTGATACACTAATCAACTAATTACTATTTTATTAGCAATAACTTCTATGCAACGGGCCCCTGGCAGCGCTGTCACTTTAACTTTCTCCAAGATTAACAGGAGCTTCCTCAACTTTAGGGCAGATGAATACTTTTTGATAGGTAAACAAGGTAAAGTGACCCCCGGAGTGAACTCCAACCTACAGAATGTTATAGGGCGCCGATCTCCGGATTTTCAAACTGATGCCGTGTCAGCACAAATGATGGACTTAGATGCCACCTCCGTGGGAAATCCGATGGACACGAACCCCATCAAATAGAAATCAACACACGTGTCCCCTGACACCCGTCTGGTCAAACGGCGCAAATAAGTCTGTTCCCGAGAGCATGGCGTGTCCATGTCGAATTACACTGATGCCATCTAAGTGTTTAAACTATGCTAGCGAGTGCTTGTTTGCCTCTTCCTCATTCTTGCCTATTCCGGCTTTTCTGAAAGATGTGCTTCTGGCTAGCGAACTGCGAAGATGTGTGCTGGACCTTAGACGGATGCTGTGCCTCATATAGCATTCGAGGCTGACGACCCCGGAAATCACAAAACAACAACAGCACAAATGCAGACAACATCTGTGGAAGGGGGCAGCCCTTCATCAGGCATTACGGCAGAACACAGACCCCGGTGGAAGGGGGGGCAGCCATTCATCAGGCATTACGCCAGAACACAGACTCCTGTTACATTCCCACTGCAGTGGTCCTTTTTGATACAATATTGAAAGCCAGTTCTACTAAGTAACAGGACTGTTGCGCGGCCTTCCTCAGAAAAAAGGAATAAAAAAAGGAATTTTGAAACAGAAAAAAAGGAATTTTCCCGATGAAAACTGGCAAACATAACAAACTTTAAAGGCTATTTTCTTGCTACTACGCTAACGCATTAATATTATTTTGCTTCAAAAATGTATTCTGATCTGATAGATTCGAGGAAGCCGAGCGATTTTTTTTACATTGACATCCGAAAAAGGCTCCTGAAATCTGTACTGCCGCCTGTAGCTTTAGACAGAGTTTTAGACTTTTAGACTAAATGCACAGACTTATAGTAGGCAGGGACTAGACAGTGATGGACTTTTTTAGGTTTTTATGATAAGTTGGGAAATTTTCAGATTTTTATGATGTTGGATTTGGAAAAATTAAGTGCTGGAAATGTTCGAAAATTCCAAATGTTTTGAGAAATAAAATGGTCCAGATTCAAGTAACGGAATGCCTGGGACTTCAAGAGCAACACTGAACCTATGTTCTCTACTATAAGTAGTTTCTAGAAATGCGCCGGGACCGAGGACTGAAAATTGAGGTCTAAAATAAAAATTTTCAAAAAATCTTAAAAATTAAAAGTTTGCAATTCCTAGCACACAGATGTTACAATTGTTATTTTCATTCAAATCGGTGAGAAAACAAACTATTTGTAAACACTTTGACATCTTTTTGTCTTTCGAAATTTCGAACTTTGGGTCAAAAATTAGCAAAAAATTTCCCAAATTCTTCTAATTTTTAGAAAGTAAATTTCTAAGTCCTGACCGGGGCCTGACCACCGAGGCCGGGGAGAGGCCCCTGTGCATCCCTGGTAGCTTCTACCGCAATGGGTTTTCTGCAAAATCCAACCCTAGGTGGGAAGGTATTCGATAAAATTGAGAAAACTGAGAAAAGAGAGAGAACTGAAACTAAAATGGCAGAAACATATTTTGTTCAAAAAATTTTAGCTCTAGAAGTTTTCACTATTCCAGAAAGAAAAGCAATTATGTTGGACGACAAAATTAAATAGAACCGGTCCAGGTTAACACGAACCTCCTATCAAACTCCGCATTGTTAATACATTTCACTTTTTAAACTGTATAAATAAGCTCGCATTCATAAAGAAAACAGGCTGTCATAGTAAACCATTTCAGATAAAACCTCAAAGATAAAACGAGAAGTTTAGATCATGTTCGAAATTTTCTGCAAAGTCCTGGAAACGACTTACAACCATCAAAATTTATATAATCTTAGCGTTGCGTTCTTAACAAAACTCTTAGCGTTCTTAACAAAAAATACATGTGCTGAAAATAAAATCGTTAAAATTTGCTATTTCGTGCACTCTAGAAACTGCAAAAGCTCAGCCGTTACTATAGCTTAAAACTACACTTTTCCAGCCAAATAGATCAAAATACAAAACGTAAAGCCAATTCAAGTTATTATTAAATACGTCCAAAATCTAGAACCAACTTTGAAATTAAAATCCATATGAGCACATCCCGGCGAAGCCGGAAACTTTTAAAAAAATATGGGCAAAAACGTAAATTTTGCTTAAAAAGTTTGTAAATTCCTAGACTTTTTGAAGTCAGACAGAAAAAAAGGAAATAAAAGGAATTTGGGCGAAAAAAAGGAAATAAAAGGAAGGTCTCGAAAAAAAGGAAATAAAAGGAAAAAAGGAACCGCAACAGGCCTGAAGTAAACACCTAACCATAACGTCTATGCTTCCATTTGGTACCCAATTTTCACAACGACCCCTTATTCTTGAAATCCACACAAACAAGACTCCCCTCTCCCTGCTCCACCACAGCACTCCACTGCTACTTTGGATGTGTGGTTCTTTAACGACAGACACTCACAACACTTAGGCATTCATTTGACATCAAAATAGCTTTCTCGCCTGACTCTAATTTGGCACTCCTATTAAACGTAAACTGCAGAAGAATTTACAAAACATGGGGGCTCAAAGATTTTGTTCCAGCCCAAGTAAAAATAAACCCTCTTAAATTCTGTTCGGGCCCGCAGGTAGGTACTACTACTACATTGCTAATTGCTATAAGCCTCAGTTGCCGCTTCCTGACAAAACAGGAAAAACAAATCCGAACAATCTTACTAATTTAAAGCCATACGAAATTTCACAAAAACGTAACACAAAACAACAAAGTAAATCATTTATTTACAAGAAAACCATACAAAACATGCTAAAATCGTAAAACATTCAGCAAGTTTTCTTATTTTACAAGCTACACAAACAGTAAAACGCTAGCTTGGTATTTAACCTTCAAAGTCAAAAGTGATACAGATTTCGACAAGTCGTAAAACAGTATCCGCTGGTTGCCAGCTGATCAATGGGGCAAAATCAAATGCCAGCACACAGACTTATCTCTTTTGCTGGCAGCTCCACTCCAACTATGGGATTGTTAAAGTCACAAACTAGGACTTAGAAACTGGAGGGTCATCAGTGGTGGCGCCTTTTGATCTGTGAGGTAACTTGATTTCGATGTTTCTTTCTTTCATTTTGACTTCAAAGGCTGGCATCAGATCCTTCCAAGGATCTTCCAGCATCGACGGTTTAACATAGTCACTCCTCCGATACGGTCTATCCTGTGGAGATGTACCTCGACCACGTCCTCGACCACCAAAAGGACTTCCACCACCACGAAACTGCCCTCTGCTCTTCTAAAAGAACAATTACGAAGCAGCATACATACATTGTATATACTGTAAGGTCCTGCAATCAAATAAAGTAGAAACAAACTATAATTTACCACACAGGATTCTTTATTTATTTGTTCATTTCATTTCAAACCGTAACTGGAAGTTGGCAAGCTAATGTACATATGCATAAGTGGCACATGGGTTTTGCGCAAAGGAAGGACTACATCATGCGTTTATCTAAGCAATATTTGCGGCCATTCCCTATTTTTAGAAAACTTAAACACCTAATTCTATTCTTCGTAATTCTATCGTAACCGTACGTTTACCACAAATGCTCATCCCTTCCTATCTAAGTATGCCAAGGTCACGAATACTTATCTTCTCCTCCTTTCAAAGGGTCGAAGTTCCCTCCTCCTCTCGTGAAAAATTTCTAGATACATCACTGAATAATCACACAACGGTCGGATAACCGCAAGAGACAATGCATGGATGACTCACTATACAGTAGAAGCACAAAATTACCGTCCTACTGAAGCCTCTAAAGCTGTGACACTCAGGACTACCATCGCCAGACTCTGTCTTGGAAGAACCCGAAGAGCCATAAAAGGAGTCGTAGAAACTGGCAGGAGAGGCATAGCTTGTATTTGGACTGTGATGTGACTGTGGATGCACGTTGCGACGACCTCTGTTCCCCCTAAAGGGAGTACTGGAACAAGCAGGATAAGTACAGCTTATGCCTAAACAAGAAGCAAAACCTGTTACCTAACATAGCATTTACTAAAATCTCCAGGTATCAAATATAAAGAACATGCGGGTGTAATTTTTTAATTGAAATCATACTTGTTCTTTTAACTGCAGGTATTTGCAGCTGTACCTGCAAAGGTAAAGCGAATATGTAAACTGTGTACACCTAAATATTACACAGCACATTGTAAACACACACTACGGAGTAAGTAACAAAGTTTCAATCTTCAAGATACAAAAAGATCAGAACAGAAACGAAGACAAATGTTTTGGGTTGAAACATAGCTTAAATATTCAGCATATAACAGCCTGAAACCTACAGAAAGTCAAGAGCAACATTCCAAATGTTCCGTTATCAACATTAAAAATCTTTTTGCAAAATTCGAGTTGATGTCGATATAATAAATTAATTTGCATGTTTCCAGAAACTAAAGCATTAGAAACTTTCCAAAAGCTAACATAGTGTTCGCCGATGGCCTGATTGTCGGCCTCACCGGCTGCCCAGGCCGCAACAACTGTACAACTCGCACATAACGTAAAGTGCATTCATTGTCGCAAACGCAGAGACGCACGTCGACGCCTCAGATTGTAACATGCTGTTTTAACCGTTTAAATTAATTAACTAATTAATTAACCGTTTTAATTAATTTTAACATTTTTACGCTCACGAACGCATGCGCAGACGCTTACGTACGCGCGTCTGCTTGCGACAGGAATCATGAATGCACCTTTAGTTTTTAACTGTTTTTTACTATCACAACAAAGTTTTTTACTCCACCCTTTATCACTTCTCTAATTTTCGACAAATTGTACTTGCCGCTTGGCAAATGAACAAATTTTGAAATGATCTCAACTAATATCTAGATAGACTAACAGTTCTCGCGAAACTATAAAATTTGTCAAATTACTAACATTCTTTTCCTCAAAATATGTCCGTAGATCAATTAACAATATCGCAACTTTGTAATAGTTTAACGGTAACAAGCAATAGTTTGTGCAAAAGTGTTGAGTTCCGCTGTGAGAACATTTTACTAAATTTTAAACCTGCTGCGTAACCAATTATAGTTTATTAATGAGTTCTTACTTGTTGCTTATTAATAGAAACTATATATGCCGTGCAAACATTTGTGTGGTGGGTTTATTTGAAGAATTTATTTGTACACCGTCAAGTGATAAAAAATGTGGCTCAGTAGTTTCGAAAAGTTTTATTTACAATTCTTGCAGGAATTTGATGCTCTGGCTTACCGGTTCACACCAGCTAGAGCTTAGCCGGTCACGCACTCACAGGACAGGACCAGTGAACTAGTTCCATTTCCAATTTTATAGCCATACCGTTATTCGAGAGGACAAAACTTTTTTCTGGAAAAGAAAATTTCAACAGCGAAAGGTAAGATTGCACCGTTGTCAGCGTCCATATCATTATCATATGTTAAAAGGCAAAAATATGAACGCTAAAGCATAGATGAAACGGTCAAGTGTTGTCAATAGTTTTACCTATAGCAAGCTTAACAAAAAAAATCAAAATTCGGTTTTTTGGCTGGAACTTTCGCAAAACTAAACCAAATCGATTACTTTGAGGACCACTAGCGTAGCCAGAAAACAATTTCGGAGGGGGGCAAGCCAAAACTTTTCCCAAATTTTCTGAAATTAGTGCTGAAACTGAACTCTGTAGAGGCTGATTTCAAGTGTAAGCTGATATTTTTAAGATATTTAGTGTAAACTTAGCGCCGCAGGCTAAATTTTTTGGAAATATTTATTCGAATTCCTATTTGGTGTCAAAATTTTTTCTTTAGCCTCCGATTTCGGGGGGGGGGCATGCCCCCCTCGCCCCCCCCCTGGCTACGCGCCTGTTGAGGACCCATGGATAGGTCTTGGGCTAAGCTTTAAAACCACCCCAGTTTCATTGCTCTACCACCTACCAGTAAGTTGCAGTAGACGAAAATGTGTGATTTTTTTTGTTAAAGGTTTAACAAAAAAAATCACCCGTTAACAAAAAAAAATCAGTGGCGGATCGGATCCCAGAGAGCAGCTAGCAACTTTTTCTCATCAGTTTTGGATAGAGCACACTAAATAACGTATTTAGAACCCAAAACCGCTAACCTAGTGCTCCAACTAGGGCAACTGACCCCGCCGAAGTCTTAGTGGTCACTGATGGCCCCCGACAGCGTCCAGTAGGAAGTCTGGTGGCTCTAAAGTGCCGTTTTAAAGGCTAAAACGTTGTTTTTTCGTGTTTGTGAGTGATTATAACCTATTTCCAGGCATTTTGGCAGCGAAACTCAGAACTTCACATTTTGGTGGGGTATGACCCACGGTCACGCGACCCCTGCCGGACCCGTCCGGACCCTCCAGGTACCAACTGGACAGTCCAAAGTGGCTATAAACATGTCCTAGGGGGTTTTCCAGGGCGCTGAATTCAAATCTGGCATTAGTTTTTCGGTAACTATGGCCTAATACTGACTTCTGGGATCACGTTTACCGTCGGACGGTTCAGGCCCGGCTGGTTACCAGGTTGGACTACCAGAAGTGCCAGGCAACCTCAAAAACAACGTATATAAGGGTTTTCGAGGTCGCTGAGCTCGAATTTGACGTTAGTTTTGCTCTAGCTGCTGTTCTGACTTCAGTAACAAAACATAAAAATGATTTTTTATTTGTTAAAATTTTAACAAAAAAATCACCCACCCCAGGACGGCACAGAGGTCCAACTGGGAACTTCTATATATGTATCGATAGCCCAGAGTCAGGACATGTCACATGCACGATATGGGTTGCCTAGGGTTTTCCCTTAGTAAATAGCAGCCGAAATTCGAACTTCGGTCATGAACGTTTTTGAGGTCACTTTTGGGTACCCTCACTTAAAGGTCTGCCCTGAACGCATGGAGAGGGCCTAGGGGCTCAAACTCACAGGTTGTAATGTCGAGATGTGTGGCTATCACCATGCAAAAATTTGGGTCTCTGCGACTTTCCTGTGAGTCAGGGTGGGGTGATTTTTTTTGTTAAAATTTCGGGTGATTTTTTTTGTTAAGCTTGCTATAGCACAGCATAATAGTAAGCAAATTGTAGGAATTGGTTTTCTTTATTTGAAGAAAATTTCTGTTCCCTCGAATAACAGCATGGCTGCACCTTGGGTAGTAACTTGTCAGTCTTACAGCTTAAGGGGATAAGTTACTAAAACATAGAAGGTGAGCAAATACAATGTTTAAAAATACCTGGTCCTGGGCTGCTGAATGGAATGTAATCAGGTGACTCCGCACTAGAAGAATTTGCCATTATTATTTAAGGAACAGCTGAACTCTACAAAATGACTCCAGCCTCGCCTGCAACTGCAACATTTTAACAAGTTACAGAAGAAATGCATTGAAGAACAGTGATTCCGCAACAAGTAGAGGATCGTACAAGCCCATTCTTAACTTGTAGCAAACTTACTGGCCTCCTACTGGGTAATTTTGACAAAATAGGAAAAAATAGGAATTTTTTCTTGCAAAAAATAGGAAAAAATAGGAATTTTCGAAGACAAAAATAGGAAAATATAGGAAGTTAAATGAAGCCTATTAGGCAAATCAATATTGAATTTACAGTATTAATTTAGTTTTTAGTACCTTCAGGCTTAGTTACAACAATGCAGAACAACGGTATATATATATAGCAATGTTCACAAAAAATTTCCCCAAAAATTCACAAAAACCCAGCTGGACGGCTAAGAAGCCGAGGCCGAAAATTTCTGCACAGTAATAGCCACAAGTCCCAACCGTAACATATGTAAAGTTTGGCTGCCGAGGCTCAAATCCTCCGATTAGGGTGTCCAAAATAGTCGACCCACCCAAATCCGACCCTCGGACAACTCCGACCAAAATTGAATTATTCTCTGGTACTCCCTATCGACTTTGCGCAGCTACCCCATATTATGCAGGTAACATGTCCTAATTCTAAGCTATCCAACCATTCTCTGGCTTCGCCATCGGCGGGTGATTTTTTGTGAACATTTTCACAAAAGAAAATTACTATCAACTTTTGTAAAAAGCCTGACAAACACTAGGGCAAAACTAATGCCAAATTCGAGTTCAGCGACCCTAAAAACCTACGTAGCGCATGCTTCAACCCTCTTCTGGCAGTTGGTCTGGCCGCACCCTCCGGACCCAGGGGGGATCAAGATCACGCAGAGCTGGCGATGGACACAGTTTTGAATGACTCCGATCGCCCCGCGCAAGCACCCTTTATGAGCGAGACCGCCCGCGACCGCACCCGCAGCCAGCATGAAATTTGCAAGACCGCACTGACCGCAGCTTGAAAGGTTAACTTTGAACGGACTCTATCGCCGAAGTAAGCTAAATTCTGATTCTTGAGGTACAGGCTCAATTAATTGTATAAACCTTAACAAAGCCGATCTATTTTCAGATAAAATTGAAACTGCAAGTTACAATGAAAAAGGCCCAACAGGCAATATATAAACAGATCTGATTTTGAAAAATCCGAAATTCCTACACCTGGAATAGACGCAAAGCGCTATTTGTCTTCATATCATCAAGTTTTAAACTCAGAAATGCCAAAATTTTGTAACTGGCCACATTAGGTTGCTCTCAACATAGATTTTATTGATTTTGCTCCGACTTTTGCTGGGAGCTAATGTTCAGCATCTCCCGTTTTGGAAAATTCAAAGCTTCGTGGAAACATAATTAACCATTTTGGAATCATTAAACAGTTTGCAAAAATCAATATGAATTCGAAGATTTAGACAAAAGTACGACGGTCACAAAATTTAAATATCGAAATATCTGAAATATTGAAAAATAGCCAAGAGAATTTAAACTCTCTGCAAGATATGCCTTTTGAAGCCAAATCAAGTGCTTTTTTTGAAAATTATGAACAAAATTATTTTTGTATTTTCTCATGTAACTGTCTGCCTTTTGCGTTAACGGATATCCAGATATATATCCGGCTATCCGCCTATTCCAAACTTAACTTCAAGAAACTTTTTCGATTTTGCAGCTAAGTTTTCAATTTTTCTGTCATTTTTTCGGTACGCTGTGAATTTCTATCTTGTAACCAAGCGACAACCTTGGATTCAAAAACATTTTTAAAAAATTTTTGGAATTTTAACTTTGTCTGAAATGTTCATACGCGGATATCCGGAAATTTTTCTCAAATCGGATATTATACGGATATAAAAATTATCTCGATATCCGAATATCCAGTGCCCATTACTAGGTAAGGGAGACCAAGGCGATAAAAAATTTTGTCTGACCACAGAAGAAGCCAGAGCCCATACTACAGTAAATTGTCCCAAGAAATTGATTTACAGCGCTCTTGAAATTCCAACTTACTTACTTGCAACTTACTAAACTCCAACTACGAATTGTTCGGCGGCTTATTTTTGTTTCTGACTGCGTATTTTTAAGCTGGACTGCATAAATATATATATAAGCAGTATTTTACGTATAAAATCGTGGAAGATATCACAAAAGATTGATCTTATAATTAACGTAATTTAAAGGAAAAATATGGAAAATTAATGTTGCAATCGGATGCGAAACCACAAGATTCTGATAGTATTGCAGCCAAAGACTTGTCGGCGAAGCCGAAAATTTTTGAAAATCCGGTATTAAAGCATACGCTAAACATTATCTCAGACACTAATACTGAAATAGTCCAAAACTGGATAAAACTAAAGAAAAAATAGGAATTTTCATCAAAAATAGGAATGTCAAAGAAAAATAGAAAAAAATAGGAAAAATAGGAAGAGTAGGAGGCCTGAACTTATTAACAGGGGTCAACTAGTGTTTTAGAACAGCCGGAAAGCCGGCGGCCGGCCCGGCTGAGTGTCTGGCCGTTATGCCGGCCGTTTAGCCGCCGGCCTAACACAAATATTTGTAGTTAACACATTAATTTGAACAGAACAGCAAATGTTTACAAAACGAATCCAAGACATAATGCGATAATGCGAACTTATATAAAGTAAAACCGTTTCCATTGTCTTTCTAATGCATAACATAAATATTTTGGAACTTTCTAGCTCAAATTGCGTTCAGACACTAAAAAATATGCGTTGCTGGCTACCGGCCGGCCGGCCGGTAGCCGCTGGCCAAGAGCGGCCTACGGCCGGCCGGGCCGTTGGCAGGCGGCCGGCCAGTGACATTTCTTCGGCGGCCGGCCGGTTCTACCCGGCCGTTTTAAAACACTATGGTCACCTATCTGTCGCCAACAACAGGCTCTCTGAACTAAACCGCCAGCTTTACACAACCAAGAAAACAAAAGGAGTGGACGGTTGAACGCAAATACTCAATGAACAATCTAGATTGTTCGAACGTTCGACGAGCTAAGTTCTAAAAAGCTGAGGGACGCATCAAACTTGGAAAACAAGAGAAGCCAAGCACATAGCTGAGAGGGCTTGCAAACTGTAAACTGGACTCAGTGTCCCCTCTTCCATCGAGGAGACAGTGATAAGCAACTTCAATGCATAAAATCCGTTTAAGTTGGACGTCCATAACAATATAGTAAAGGCTAAGGTAACCCCAGTAGAACTTTCCTGCCCTTGTCAGGGTCTACACTGCGGGTGTTCATATCCAGATACACAATGCCTGAGCCAGGAGTGTCACCTCAAATAACTGCACTCTGCAACTCTGGAGACAAAAAGTAAAAGTAGACCGCGTCACTTAGATACAACAGTTAAGTATAACGATCGTTGATGACCGACAGCAAAGTATATGCAGCCTTTAAACTCGTCATTTTTATTGACCACAGAGCTACGTAGTAAACTATCATTATATACTAAATATCTCTAAAGAAAACGCACAACCACAATAAATTTATTGAATATTAAAACAATACAAACAAACTTTTAACAATGGCGACAAAGCCAATAACAATATAGCAAGCATACTCCCAAACAAACTTAAATAAAAGTCACAAACGTACAGGTAATGCCCCCTGCACTCATTTGCTACGTACGCTCTTACGTTTACTCCTTAACCGGTTGAGACACCTATACGAGCCCAGCAGAACAGCTTGGAATCACTGAATTATAAAAGCCTTCGAACCTGTCACCTTTGAAACTTGCAAGACTCATTCATTAATTAGTTTTGAATGGTGAACAGGTGTTGTATTTCTAAATTCGACCCTTCGTCTGCTGAGCACATAAACGCCAATATCTAAGACACCTGTCGGGAATGGTAGTACACTAACATAGTATGAACATAACACGACTCGACTTCAGCCACGGATCATTAATAATACATGACACATCTGCAGTGAACAATACAATGTCAAACTACACCATATGCGAAGTGAAGAAGAAAACATGGTGTGTATGCAAAAGATGTGCGACTCCATATTTTACCTTAAACTCCCGTCAAACAATCAGCAATTAACAAACTGCCAAACACAAATTGTCGTTTCGAGTTAGTCGTAAGAAGTCGCACTAAAGTAGAAAGAAACGGAATTTTCTGAACATATACATTCACACTGACCTCTAGCTTTTAACAATTGGTTTCGCAAAGCTTTCCGCACCCCCAATTCTTTTCTGAAAAGGCCTTTGCAAACATATATTAACAAAATATCACATGAGTTTACTGTCCCTTCTTTCCATGAGCTTGACCTTCATACTTTGACTTGGTACGGTACCACAAAAGGCTAGGCATAGCCAAAGATGGAAGAGTCATCAAGGCAAATAGTCCCCAGTCAATGATATGGGGTGAAAATCTTCTCTCAAAATCTTTGAGCCGATAAATGTACCCTTCAGACAGTGGACTGGTTATCACAGTTCGTTTCTCCTTGGCATCTTCAGAGGGATAGTAGCGGACTTCAGCAAAGCTGTAGTTGAAATAACCATAAAATTTTGGTCTCAAGATCACTGAATGACTGACATTAACACCGGCTGGAATGCGCTCCCACTGAGCCTAAAAGATAAAAACTAAGTATAAATAAATATACGTATGCATTTCGACATTTGCAAGCAATAAAAATGGACCTCTGAATCTGGAGCACGAAAAATTAAAACGGGTGGTGTGGTTGCAAAATTAAAAGAGCATTAGTCTTAAAATGCTTAGTTGGATTCTAAAAGGAAACAGGACCAGGGTGTGGTCGAACTAATATCAGCTTCGCACTTTTTGGGCTTTCCCCCACCACTCTCTATAAGGGGCACAGAAAATAACAAATTTTAAAAATTTTTGGTATATAGTTGTATATATACGTATATATATATATATATATATATATACTGAAGCTGAATGTTTGAGCACTTTTTAGTTAAGTTACAGCAATACTGTAGAAAACTGAAACAGCTAATTCTACCGATTTGTTTAGACCACTTTTTTATGTTCCTCCCTTTAATCTCGCCTGTGAAAAGCCCAGAATGTGTTTGCTTTTGCTTCTAGAATAAGAAAAACCAATAACAACGTGTTAATACTGCCGTAAAACGAATTTTAGAAAGGTAAAATATTACGATACTTGGAAACCAGTCGCTCTTTTGCTGTTCTGTCGGAGGTGGCTCAAAGGGTGGTGCAGTGTGCACTTTCTGCAGTGTGCAGACCGGGCTGTCGCCGTCAGTCACAGTTATCATACCAACAGACCCAGAAAAAACCAAATTGTATTATTCGTATATACGTACATATAATGTACGTACGTTACGTACTAACTTACGTGCAGTACAAAACACTGGCTTATCTCATAATTTAGAGTTCTTCTATAAGAATTACAACACAAACCTTCAACAATCCTTTAACAACTTCCATCTGGCCTTCTGGAAACGCTTCATCATTCAGTACAACTTTTATTGCTGGTCGATCACCAATATTATAAATGCGATAATCAATTACAAAATCTTTATCTTCCACTGCATAGTTGCTCAGCATAAATCTGGACACAAGAAGTTTAGCTTCTTCAACAGGAAGAGTTGCCTGATTTTGTCCATTTACAAAGACCAAACTAAGCTGGATCAAAATACCAATCAAAACCCTCATGACTATCACCGTCCGTATGAAAGGTGTGATTAAGTGAGTTTCCTTTAAATTTACACTAAAACAAACATGGCTCACTCGCTCAACATATACATAGGCTGGACTCTTCCAAGCAGTTTCGTTGGGGGGGGGGGAGAGGGGCTTGGACGAAATAGGCGTGTGCACTAGCGTAGCCAGAAAACAATTTCTGAGGGGGGCAAGCCAAAAATGCTCTGAAATTTCTACCGCAACTAAACAGTTGGCGGGAATTTTCAAGCGAAGTCTGGAGCTTTTTGAGATATTTTCCTTGAAAAATAGCGCCGCAGGCGAAAATTTTTCGAAATATTTATTCGAGCCCGCTAAATATTTTTTTTTTTTCTGGGTTCGCGGGGGGGGGGCCCTCGCCCCCCGCTCGCGCTTGGCGTGCGTGGGAGGGTGGACGCAGGGACGAGTCAGTGGTCCCATGTCCGTGGGTGTATCCAAGCTTAGCCAACCCAGCTTTCCATGTTCAAACTGGTTACACTACGCCGGAAAAGTGCTCAAAAAAGTGCGCAACGACACACTGTCTGAAATAGCGAAAAGTTTGGGCTTGTGCGCGCGCACTTTTTTCCAGCGACAGAAATAGAAAATTAATATAAAATAAATTACTCAAAATGCTCAGAAAAATGCTCCTGGGTTATAATTTTATAAAGAACCTCTTAATTTTTGCTGGGGGCAGGTTGTAAATGACAAAAGGACTATATATATATATATAAGTTAAAAGCGCACTAATATGGACCAGCTTCGCTAAACAATATTCGCGGAAACTGCCCAGACAAATGCTGGCGGCAATTCTTCAATAACTGTTTAACAATTTGTCAGCACGACGTTGAAATTATTACTACGTAGTTGTGCTCGCAATACAACGCATATAATACAATAATAATATATAATAATTAGGGGTCACCGTAGCGACCCCTATAATATGAGTGCTAAGGGTCAAATGACAGTATAAAACATGACTGCGCAGAAGCTGCGCAGATTTATACGTGCGCAAAAGTACGTGTCGAGTTTAGTATGTGTGCGAAGTTTCATCCCCGTACCACTTTCCGTTAAAAAGTTGCCCAAAAATCGCTTACGAAAGTGATGTATTTTTCGATTTCTCCGTTTTGATGTCTCATAGCAAGGTTTTGCGATCGAAATTATACAAAAATTTTTGCCTATCAAACCCATATACGTATATATATATTCTTGTAGTATATACTACGTATATAAGAAAAACATTTTAAGCTACATTTTATTCCGCCCAGAGTCGAAAAATATTTTGGCAGGGCGCCAAAGTCGGCCCAACCGGCGGCATATCATATCATTTTTTAGGTTGTTTGAAAATTTTTATTTTTACCATGGAAACTTATAGAATCTAGCATGATGATGCTGCAAATCAAATTTTCGAGCTAGAAGCTTCAAAAATGTTCAAAGTTGGCATATTTTGAGGTTTTTAATGGTTTGAAAGCATTCTCTTTCCTATTATATAGATGCATTAGTTACGCCGTCCTGAAGCATACGCAAAAATTTGAAAATTTGGTCACCATGTTTTTCCCCGCTGTAGTGGACCCAATGTGGGGAAAAAACATGGTCAAATTTTCAACCAATATTGCCATGTGATAGTGCAAGTCGAATTATGCCAGCATGCAAATTTGTAACAGCCAAAGTTGTATCGTTGGTTAGATATATATATAAACAGAAAAGCTCAGAAAAGTAACAGAAATGCTCCGCACAAAAGGGGATATATAATATTTGTGTTGGGCCTATGTCTATCCTTTAAATTCCGGTTGAGAAAGTAAAGGCATATATAAATCCGACACAGCAACTTTTGGTGGATGGTTCTATGTCAAAACTTGCTCAGATCCCTTAGGGCTTTCAGTTGATACCAAATTTGACCACTTTTGAAAAATTTTATTTTTGACACAAAATCGCCCAAGTCCCCACCCCACCACAGCACTCTACAGCAACCTTGGGTACGCAGTTCCATGACAAAAGTTGCCCAGCTCACCTAGGGCTTTCATTTGATATATACCAAATTTGACCCAAAATAGCCTAAGTCCCCACCCCACCACAGCACTCTACAGCCACTTTGGGTACGCAGTTCTCTGACAAAAGTTGCTCAGTTCACTTAGGGCTTTCATTTGATACCAAATTTGACCACTTTTGAGAAATTTTATTTTCGACCACTTCACCACCCACCAGACTGACCCTTCAAACATCAAACTGGCACCAGCCCAGCAAAATAGGTACGTCGGACGGCAATACGGATACCGGGAATGAGCTGGGCGCACCAGAAAACCCCTATGGACAAAGTTTTGAGAGGCCAGGTAAAGCCTACTATGGACCTCCAGCAAGCGGTTTCCAACTTGACCCTCCCGACTCTTCGCTATGAGCCAAATTGCGGCGCAGCTGCGGCGCAAAAAGGTTGCGATTCTTAAATTCTTTAGAGGATACTACTAGACCCTATAGCCCTTTAGGTTGGTCCACCGCTGCAGTTCACGTGAAAGCGGCGAACATTATGTACAATACAACCATCAAATAGGAGAAACCGGAAAAAAACATCGCGGTCATAACCGGTCCGGGGCGCAACTTTTTAACGGTAAGTGATACGGGGCTGAAACTTCACAGATATACTAAACTCGATGTGCTCTACAATTTGCGCATGAAATCTGCGCAGGATCTTATGACCCCTATGATACTTGCAAACTTTCGAAAATCCTTAGCATTTTGGCCCATTTTGGGAGGTCAACTTTGGTCAAGTACTGTACTTACAGAATCGAACTTAGAAACCAATCTGGTACTGCGTGGTATAGTTTAAGACTTGCTCTTTCTAATGGGCTATACTAGGCAGCTGCAGCTGCTATGGTTGGGGAGTAGGCGACCATGTTTCCCCCCCTCTTTTCCGGCACGTTTTCCCCCCACCTGACTATCATAATCACCTATATTACCTTTTAAATGCTGTTTTTATACGTCTTCAACTGCTTCCAGCTGATTTCTCGACATTTTTTTGAATATTTAAAAATGTTTTCAAAAAATTGCCAATTTTTTAAAAAATGTTGCATTTTTGCTTAGTTTGGAGTCAATATTAGGGGGGAGGGGGGTCTGAGCTCGGCTTGGGGGGGAGGAGTCGAGGTCGGGTATGGGGGGGGAGGGGGGTCTGGCCTTCTCGTGAGGGTGGTCTCACACTCTCACAGGCATAGGCGTGTTAGAGGGGGCCCCACCGAAATGACAAATTTTCGCGACCCCCCCCCCAGATTTTCAGATTTTTGGTACCCCCCAGATTTTTGGCCAAAAAGTGGCCAAAAATGGCAAAAAATCGAAAATTTAGGGGGTCCCCCACCTCCCCGTCGGATACCCCCCCCCTGATTTTTTGCCCAGCCACACCTGTGGTCACAGGGGGCAAACTGTAGCCTGGTCGGGGGCCCCGGGCCCCTCCCTTTGGGGTGTCGAGCCCTCCTTTGAAAATTTTTGTCACCGTTTTAAATCCGCTTTTAAGCCAAAATTTGAGAAAAAAAATTTCAAAAAAATGACCATTTTTCAGCCAATTTAGGAAACTTTTCGGGCCCAAAAATCGCTGGGGCGGTTCGGGGCCCGGGGGGATAGCCGAAAGTTGGGGGAGGGCATGTAAAAAATTCTGGGGGGGCTAAAAGTTCCTAAATTTTTGGGGGAGGGGATACCCCCCAAGGAAACTATGCCACCCACCAAAACGAAAGTCTTTGTCTTAGTCATAGGCATAGGTGTACCAGGCTACAGTTTGTCCCCTGTGAGACCCCCCCCCACGGAGAGGCCAGACCCCCCTTCCCCCTACCCGACCTCAACTACTCCCTCCAAGCCGAGCTCAAACCCCCTTCCCCCTAAAATTGGGTCCAAACCTAGAAAAAATGCGAAATTCTTAAAAATTTTTGCAATTTCTGAAAATTTTTGAAAAAAATTCGAAAAAATGGCTGTAAATTAGCTATAAACAGCTAAAGATGGTTGTTTATAACAATTATATATATATACGCAATTATAAACCACAATCTGGGCTAATTTAGGCATATTTTAGCACAAATTTGTCAATTTTCAAGCCCTATTTTCGCAACCGAAAACTATTGACAGAAGCTTTTGAGTATGTTTAATGGACTGTATATACATCGAAAAAGGAGCATTTTTAGCTAAAAAACTTGGGTACAGAGCCAAATTTGGACATTCCCCCCCCACTGGCGGATTCAGGATTTCGTGACGGGGGGGGGCGGTAAAATTTTTTCAGCGGGGGGTCTGGGGGGCGGCGCCCCCCTGAAATTGAAGAAATTTTTTGTTTTTGCAATAAAATCGGTATTCGGATCTTTAATTCTTTTTATACTGAAGAACTGAACAAATTTTTTATAATTCTTGACATTTTTAGCCAAAAATGGTAATTTTCTCCGAAAAATCGGATGCATTTCAAGCCTTTTCTTCACAAATGCAATAAATATGCGGTTAAAAAGTAAAAAATTCGCGCCGCAGGCGCGAATTTTTTTGGTTTTTTGCCCTTTTTCCTCTTTCTCTCCTTAATTTTTCCTACCTTCGAATCGCGACGGGGGGGGGGGGGGGCGGCCGCCCCCCCCCCCGCCCCCCCCCCCGCGGATCCGCCCCTGTCCCCCCCCCCAACCCAAACAGGTGGTATATACACCTATGGTCATAGGTGTAACGGGGATTTGGGCTGGGGTGGCCCCCTCCACCCAAATTTTGGGGGCGGGCCGGGCCCCCTTTTTAGACCTCCTCCAAACCCCCACGACCCCCCCCAAACCTCCCCCAAAATTTTTTCTATTTTTATGCCAAAAATAGCATTTTCAGCCATTGCTAATGGCAAAAAACATCCATGACGTACATGGTACATTCCAAAGAAAAGGGCCCCGTCACTGCCAAATGTCCCTCTTTGGAGCGACTGTGATATGACCTTGACAAGATTTTCATATGAAACAGTTTGTTTGCATTAGTGATTAAGAGCAATTGAAATGGTCACAGACAAGTCACAGCTTTTGCATGCTGCCCATATTAATTTCATTGAAAGAAGTCAGTGACAGATCTCTGCCCTGAAAGTGTTAATTACTAATGCAAACAAAGGGTTTCATATGAAAGTCTTGCCAAAGTCATATCACAGTCACTCCAAAGAGGCAGTAGCGGCGCCAGGATTTTTTGAAGGGGGGGGCCCGACCCAAAAATCCGGCGACCTTTTTTTGGGAAATCCAAAAATTTTTGCCAAATTTTGGCAAATTGTACCTTCATTTCCCAAAAAATCTCAAATTTTAGCAAAAATTTTTCGATTTTTAGCAAAAAATTTTCAATTTTTAGCAAAAATTTTTCAATTTTTAGCAAAAATTTGCCGATTTAAAAAAAAATTTTTTTAAAACACTCAAATAATGCATATAAACAGCTGAAAAATTTTTCAAGGGGGGGGGTCCGACACCCCAAAGGGAGGGGCCCAAATCGCAAAGGGGGGCCCGGGGCCCCCGGCCCCCCCCCTGGCGCCGCCACTGCAAAGAGGGATATTTGACAGTGACGGGGCCCACTTCTTTGGCGTGTACGGTAATTATAACATTAGACAGGGGTTTTAAACTCGAAAACTTGATTGCCAACATGTTTCTAACTCCAAAATAAGGTCAACATTGAGTCAGAAAGTCCATAAAACTGTTAAAAACGTGTATTTCTCGCAATAATGAACACTTTAAGCAAAAAAATTTGGCCATTTTTAAAAATTTTTGCAAAATACACCCAAAAAACACCCAATTTCGGCGCTACTAACACCAACACCCCCCCCCCAAAAAATTTTTGGGGGTGGTTTGAAAAAATGGCTAGGGGGGCTAGCCCATAGGTGTGTTGGGGGGGGGACCCCTCCCCCCTGAAAATTTCCTAACCCCTGTACCTAAATTTTTGAAAATTTTTTTAAAATTTTTGGCTAAAAATTCGAAATTTCTCCAAAAAATTCCAAAAATTAGAGAAAAATTGCTAGAATTCGCTTAATTAAGCTAAAAATCGTGTTTCAAATTATTAACGAAAAACCGATTTTTTGCCGACCTCGCCCCCTGGAAAATTTTTCTTACCCCTCCCTCCCTCCTCCCAAATCGACTTTTCGCGACCCCACCACCCCCTTTTTTCGCCAAACCCCCCTCCCTACTTTTTTCTGAACCCCCACCCCCTTTTTTCGCCAGCCACACCTATGGGCTAGCCATGGGTGTGTTGGGGACCAACTCCCCTCCACCAAAATGACAAATTTTCGCGACCCCACCAAGATTTTCAGATTTTGGGACCCCCCCCAGATTTTTGGCCAATACTTGGCCAAAAATGGCAAAAAATTGAAAATTTATGGGGGTCCCCTAGCCCTACCCTCCCCGTCGGACCCCCCCCCCCAGATTTTTTGCCCAGCAACACCTATGGCTATGGGGCTAGCTAGCCCCCCAACCTCATCCCAATTACACCTATGGTCTTAGTCTATCAAAGACCCCACCCCCCCACAATACTGTAAAACAGCAACCATTAGCGCCGTTTGTCAATGTCTGTGCCGGTTTACATTCACTCAGAAACATCTTGCTCAAAATCATTCTATTTAAACTCACTTTGCTCTGAGTAACTCCACTCAGAAGCTAGATGCAGATTAGTTTATTCATATCAGTCTACTCCGAATGAATTTGACTCACAAGAAATTTGTTCTTCAAAACGCAGAGCTTATAAGTTTAGATTATCTCCAATTTTTTAAATAGAAAGAAATCTTTGCATCGTTTTAAAGCACATTAATCACTGTATTGCATTCACATAAATAGAAATGTCGATAGCTTAAGGTGGTGGTTTCCTTTCGGGTATTTTTTACTCCCACGGCTCTAATTTAAGCGAAAACGTACTGAGTCATTTTCGTGCTGTTTAACAATCTGGGTCCAGTCCTGCAGTGCAGTGCAGTGCTTTTAGGTGAAAAGGGAAGAAAGTTTTGGGTTTGTGCCTTATTCTCTCAGTAGGCAGTGTAGACACCGGATTGATTGTTATGGCTGGAAAGAGGGCACGAAAATGATCCTTTTTGCTTTTACAGCCATAAACGATTTTCACCCGGTTGCACCAAATATGATTAACTTCTAACTAAAATGTTATTAGCTAGTCTTAATTTTATTTTAATCAGATTCTCCGTTGCACCAAGCTAGTTAGATTTTAAAATCTGATGATGCGCTCTAGCAAATCAAGTACAAGCTTATGTCACATGATGACTTTAGTTAGATTTTAGCTCGATTTTAATAAGATGTTAGACAGAAGTTAGTCAAATGGTAATCTTACCTCTGACTAGAATTAAAATCTGATTAACTTTTCATTCGGTGCAACCGAAAATGGCCTTAATTAGAACTTAATTACAAATTAGTCTAATTAGATGTTAGTCAGATCTGGTGCAACCGGCCGTTTGAGGGTCTTAAACAGTCATCATTTTTGAGGAAATCAGTTTCTTTTCAAAATTACTACCACAGGTTAAGGACAATGTTGGTTTACTTATGTAAGGAAAGCAGGCATAGGAAAGATTGATAAGCCTGCAATGGGAGTTCAGCTGATGGTCCCGTCGTGTAGAATTGGTTAGCATGTCTGACTCTAGAGCAGAAGGACCGTGGTTCGATCCCCGGCGGGACCAATTCTTTACTTTCAATGGTGAGAATTGAAAGGTTGAACCCCCTCTTCCCTTCTCTTTCTAGGTCCTGGTTTCGTGGGTACAAGGGTACTTGACTTCCTCCCGTTCGGGCTTGTCCTTGGTTTCTTTCCTGGTCCACCAGCCCTGGTAGAAGCACTACATGTGGCGAGGCTGTCTCAGGACCCGGATTGGACTCTGTCATCAGGCCCCCCCAGCAGTTGCTTCTGGTTGGTTGAATCTGAGGGTCTGGAACGTGTGTCGGGGGAACATGGACATCGTTCGGGTTCAGAATGCCCTGCGCTGGATGCGCTCTCGGTTCGATTCCGAGTTGAGTAAAGCCGCGGGACGCGTCTTAATTGAAACCCGGGGGAAGATGTAAGGGAAAGGCAGGTATAGGAAAGATTGATAAGCCAGCAATGGGAGTTCAGCTGATGGTCCCGTGGTGTAGTGGTTAGCATGTCTGACTCTAGAGCAGAAGGACCGTGGTTCGATCCCCGGCGGGACCAATTCTTTACTTTGAATGGTGAGTGAAAAGATGAACCTCCCTCTTCCCTTCTCTCTTCTAGGTCCTGGTTTCGTTGGTACGAAGGTACTTGACGCCTCCCGTTTCCCGTTCGGGCTTGTCCTTGGTTTCTTCCTGGTCCACCAGCCCTTTTAGAAGCGCTACACTTATACTCAATCGATACCGCGCGTCCAAAAGCAGATTTTGCGAATGATTATTAGCGGATTATATTGTTTAAAGTAGAGATTAAGCCAATAAATCTTTTTGGCAAAACTGCATTCAGACTTAATTTTCAACATCAATTTCCCAAAAAATACCAGACGGATTCGAACAGTTTGTGGCAGAATGCAAATTCACACTATTGTGAAGGAAACGTTTTTCTTTTTTTCAGCTAAAACGTTTTCAGCCTCGAGAAACTTCACTGCAAATAGAAATTTGGTGTCGCCCTATGGGCCCAACTGAAGATGCCTACACCTCATTTTGCTTGTTTATTTTTCGCGGCTGGGTAGTCTGTTTGCGGTGGACGTAGGTGGATATTTTCGTGGTTCTATTTAGTGTAAGTGGACTTCAAGCGGTTTGGCTGGTTAAGTGGGCCAGGTTGGTAAGGCTGGTTAAGTGGGCCAGGTTGGTAAGGCTGGTTAGGTTGGCCGGCCAGGCTGGTTTGGCTGGTTAGATTGGCCAGGCTGGTTAGGCTGGTTAAGTTGGTTAGGCTGGTTAAGGTGGTAGTACCACTACCGGGGTGGACTTTGAACAGATGCTGTGAACAAATGCGTAATGAATCGGCTTGAAATCTGGCACATGTGTACTTTATCATGTTTTGCATCAGATGAGCTGACCTACTACGCTGGGTTTGCTGCCTGCACAATAGGAAATGTATTAAAAGTTTTGAATTTAAATATCTCCTCCAATCCTTTACTAAATCACTCGAAATTTTGTGTATATGGTTGGTTCACGAACGTTTACGTTCACTCGCTCTATGTTTATGTGCTTAAGCTCGAAAACACAAGCAGTGCGTGCGCGAATTTTGTGTCTGCTTCGAGCTTTAGAACACAAACATAGCGCTCAAAATTCTTTGAAGTGATGGGTCTGATTTGCGGGGGGGGGGGTGGGCCGTGAGCGTGCAGAGCAGTTTTTGCTCTGATAACATAGAGCTTGCCTAGTGGCATACTCTTATATTATATATTATAACATCTGTATATTATAACATCATTATATTATAACATCTGTAACTTTAGATAGAAACCACGTACAGAAAAGATATGCACATCATTTTAAAGCGCATTTTGCGCTCTTTCATTTGGTGGAATCAACGAAATCATATACAACTTAAACAAAATTTTGATTGTTTTGCGCATGCGCCATGCCATAATCGTAGTCAGCCAATTACGCGATCTCTAACACCAAAACTTTGTGCAAAGATAGCATGCCAGCCAAACTTGCTTCACCTAAAATTTTGTTAAGATTGCTTCATCCATACCAAGATAGTGTAGAAAATCCCGCTAGTGGTACTACTACCTTAAGTTGGCCAGGCTGGCTAGGCTGGGTAAGTTGGATAGGCTGGTTAATTTGGTCAGGCTGGTTAGACTGCTTTTTGATTTTTGTAAACAAAGTGGATTGCATCCTGCGTAATAGTCATGTCTTCGTTTTCTCGAAGTCAGCTTGAAAATTTTGTTTGCAACGTCGGTACGAACATTTCTTGCTCTAATCGTCAGATTGATGCCTTGGCAAACGTTGGTGAACGAGAGATTTGGCGATCCGGCCAGCATTTGTTCGCATGAATTCAGAAGAGGACTTCGTTGTTTCTTGGTGGGAACTTCCATTTTTAGTTGTTTTTACGAAATTATTCCAGAAAACTTTTCTGTTTGCGTTTTTTGACATTGACCTAGCCTTTTCTGGCCCGTCGAACGTGTGGTGTTCCTGTGTCAATGGAAGGTTTCTGTTATCTGATAAGCCGACATAAAAGCTACACAGTAGAGTTGTTGACCGGCCGAGGAAAACTCGGCCGGCCGGCCCACTATGCCGCCAATCCGGCCGGCCGGGTCAGAAGCAGCAGGCCGGCCGGCCGGTCTTCGGAAAAAGGACACTACTTGATTTTGTCTCTTATATATAACCAGGAGTAACTGTATGCATCATTTAATGCTAAAAATTTTGAAAAATACACGAAAAATAGGGCAAAAATGGGACCGGCCGGCCTTTTTTAGACCGGCCGGCCGGTTTGCAGTACCCGGCCGGCCGACTGTATGTACTTAATTTTTGACTGTAATTAACCCAATTGGATAATCTTTAAATTTTGCTATGTATTAACAAGAGTACATAATACATAAGAGTATGACAAGTGCCATACGCTATGTATTATAAGTCTCACTAAATACCTCTGCACGCTATCGGCTTACCCCAACCCATAAATCAGACCCCCCCTTGACCCCGCCCCTATACGTGTACGGCGTCCAAACGGTGATCGGGGTCTATGTTAGTATACTTACACGTTAAACTTGACGGGGCCCCAATTTGTATATGGGGTCTAAGCTTGTATGATTTACACATGTGTGGACAAAATATACAAGCACGAGCCCGATCCATGTTTAGACCCGGTACATATAACAAACAATTTCCTATTTCAGCTGATTTTTTTACAAGTTGCTATGTTGTGCATTGATTTGCGCGCAAATAGTGTAAACTAGCCAAAAACCTGCTAAAAAGCGAAATTGTTTAAAAATTCGTTACGGGTGAAATGTAAGTCGTAGCCACGAAAACTTTATATCGTTGGATTCTGCTCAGATTAAAATTTATGATAATGTTAGTTTTACCCACTTTGATGGATTCTCATTGTCGGAATTTTGTGTCAAAAAGTGGTATTTTTCGAAAAAATCTATTTTCAAATTTTGAAAAACCTCATATATCACATGAAAGCTGACACGAAAGCGGTCCTGAAAATCCAATTAAAAAATTTTTGCATTGAGCGAGTCGCGAGTAATAACCAGTCAAAGTTGGAAAAGCGGCAAAGATCAAAGGATTTTGAAAATCGAAAAAATTGAATAACTATCGCAATTTCTGACGAAATGAGCTGATATTCTGGATTCGAAATGTTTGGGAAATGTGCTAATTTTCCACCGAACGGCTAGTTCCTGGCTTCTACTGATCTTTCAAAACTTAAAAAATCGGCTTCTTTTGATGAATTTTATTTAAAAAATTTTTTCAACCAAACGAAAGTTCGTGCCATGACGGTTCAGAAAATATATACAGTGCTGCAGCAAAAATGTACCGGTAATTCAGTATAAACAAAACAATTTCGCTCCCTACATTTTTTGGTCAGACTTTAGTTGTGTTTTTCAGCTTTAGAACGTACGTTAAACGTACGTAAATAAAATTGGAAGTGCACATACTCAGTTGTGGGGTCAGCCGTTATTGTGCAGATGATGTTTTTCGCTTGGATTAACTAAGAGCGTGACGCTTGTCACACTCTTAGTTATTGTGTACTCTTGCTACAACTACAACTAACACAACTAAACCAGTTCTTTTTAAAGCTCGGTTCATACTTCTATCCGTTTGTCCGTATGCAACAACCAATCGGAAACGGCCAGAACTATCACGTGTTGCTAAATAAGAGTTTGTATTTGAGTTTTGAATGGTCTTAAGATTAATTAGCTGAAATATTGACAGCATTATGAAATTACTTCCAAAGTTAACTTGACGCGCCAGGTTTTTAAGAGAATGACCTGTATAATTAACATAATGCTGTAGCCAATCAGTATAAATGGAAAGTGTCAGGTGACTCGAAAACAGAAACAGCAATCCAGCAACACAGCAAAAGCTTTAATAGTGTATACAGCAGAAAATAAACGCCACTCTAATGCGGACAAACGGAAACGGACAATCAGCAAAATAAGTATGAACCACTTTGTTCTTTTTAAACGGACAACCGGACAACCAGACAAGCAGACAAACGAACAAAAGTACAAACGGACAAACGGAAAATAAGTATGAACCGGGGCTTAAGTCTGATTTTTACCCGGTTAAAGTGAAGAGTACATGAGTGTGACAGTTTGCAGGCAAATGTTTATCAGCCGCAGTTACATGCTCTGTTCGCCAACGTCTGACCCCACCCCCACATACGTATTTGTTCACTTCAAACAAATTTGGGCGGTTTGGGCGCCTTTTCTCTCTATGCTAGTTTGGGGTGCCTAATCGGGCACAAATTTGGGTGGTTTATTGGGGTTATTCCCTTTCCATCTTGCCCTAAGGTTTGTTCCAAATTCCCCTTTTTATATTTTGTTTTGGTAATAAATGTTTGGGGTGCTTGCCCTTAGTGTTTATGTCCATTTTTTATATAAAGTTATTTAACTGATGTGAATATTATTTTTGTATTTTGAATTCTGGTTAAATTTTGTATTTTTGTTTAAAAGGAGAATAAACTCGTGTAAAATTAGGGCTGTGTCGTCTATTTCTAGTAGGTTAGAGATTAAGTAGGGAACGATCAGACATATAATACACTCTTACTCGAACCTTTAATCTTTATTGATATTCGAACTTTATATAAAAAATGGACATAAACACTAAATAGGGCAAGCACCCCAAACATTGGCTTCCAAAACAAAATATAAAAGGGGTTGGAACAAACCTTAGGGCAAGATGGAAGAGCGGGAATGACCCCAATAAAATCATCTCAAGTAGAATTTGTGCCTGATTAGGCACCCGAAACTAGCATAGAAGAAAAAAAGGCGCCCAAACCGCCGCTCAGTAAGAGTGCAAAATTAATAATTTTGAATAGAATTGCGCCCAAATTTTGGAGAGAAAAATGACTAGCTGTGTGCGCTCCTGGGACTTGACACAGGAAGTAGAATTTATTGATTTGCATAAAGTTAGCACACACTTTTGCATAATTTTGAGCTAAATCAAGGAAATATTCTACACCGTTACAACAGGGTCCCCTGGTCCGGCTTTCGGTCCCGGTACCGGTGGCCCATCGTTGGTTTCAGGCCCAGACGTTCCCCGGGATCAGGTCTGCCGTATTTTTACCATCTGACCCATCCCAATCGGGTGGTGGTGGTGAGTCGATCCTGCCCGAGATGCTATTTTGTGAATTTCAAATGGGATCGTAATTTTCACGTTCATGTAGAAGAACATGATAAGATGCATGGTTCATCGAAGAATCTCTGCAGTGTCATTCCATTCGGTGAGCTGTACATATTTGATTACAAACTAATATGCAATTGATTCTTTTGTGTTGGCCAAATGAATAGATTCTGTGAGCAGTTTTTGACTGATTTGAAAATAAATAATTCGTGTTTTGGCGCATTGACCACTGGTGACGTGAATTATCTAAATTATTTGAAAGTATTTAAACTTAAAATTTATAATTTCACTAACCATTACAAAAAGGATGCTGCTTTATTCATTAATTCATGTAGTTTTGTTGTATTTACAGAAGTCAGCGGGGGAACGGTTGCCAGTCCGAGATTGGCTTCGTCTGCCAGACTTGTCATTGGGTGTTTAAGGATCTGTCGCGGTTGAAACAGCATCAGACCGATTACAGCAGCCATAGGTCATCGGTGACCTTATGTACGCTCACGCAACCCTCACAGACTGGTTCCACCGTCGGAAGAGAAACTTCTGTGATGAATCAAAAAGCGAATGTCTTGGAAATGCCGGCCGCCCCTCAGCTTCAGTGTCCTGACTGCTATGCGAGTGTTCTTGTGAAAGATATTGTTAAGTCTGACAATTTCAAATGCTTCAAGACCAAGACCAAGACCTAGCCACTGGTGAAAATATAAATATGGTAACGTCAACAAAAATTTCGCATATTTGTAACTATAACTATAACTATTACTACAACTACAACTAGCACAACTAAACCAGTTCATTTTTAAGTCTGATTTTTAAATTTTAAGTTGAAGCAAGAGTACATAATATATAAGAGTGTGACAGCTGGCAGGTTCTCTGCCATCAGCTGCAGTTAAATGCTCTGTTCGCTAACGGCTGACCCCACCCCCACAAACGTGTATGTTCACTTCAAATAAATTTGGAAGCTCGAAAACATAACTACTCAGTTGGTTCAATGTGCGTTTGTTGCGAGCTTTAGAACGCAAAGATAGCGTTCAAATTTCTTTGCCGTGAGCATATACATTTGTGGGTTGGGGTCAGCTGTTAGCAAACAGATCATATACCTGCAGCTGATAACAGAGCTGTCACACTCTTGATTGAAGGTTTTGAAGGACATTCAGCTGACCGGCAAGTATTCTAACTTAGTAACGTTTATCAGGTGTCATGTCTTGTCAAATCATCTGGCTGGTTTGGAAGTATTTAAAATTAAGATTTATAATTTCACTAACCATTACAAAAAGGATGCTGCTTTATTCATTGATTAATGTAGTTTTGTTGTGTTTACAGAACGAGAATGGTCAAACTTACAATTACTTTTCTTGAACCATCAGTGCGACCAGGAGACAAGC
>JASAND010019612.1:0-18597 GCA_030248195.1 Trissonchulus latispiculum | reverse complement strand
TTAGTTGTACGTATTAATCCTTTGGTCAAAACTGAGACAGTTTACTGTTCTCATACAAACTTCATCACAATGTCTACTTGTGGGTGGGTAGCCAGTATTTATACGTTCTTTCTTTTGTTTTATAGGTTTGAAGATCGAAATCACTCACTGCGGAAACATGAGGCGGAAGTATCGTGTTTGTAATGTGACTCGACGTCCTGCTCAGACACAAACGTAAACCTTTATTATTCATACAGTAGTGCCTTCTTCTCCAGCTCTTTCATTTAGTAAGATATATGCAGAATTTCTATCGACCGTTTTTGCATAAAAATTGATCATTGCTATTTTCTAGCTATTGCAGTTTCTGTTTACATTTTTCAGATTCCCTCTGCAGCTGGAGAATGGCCAGACGATAGAGTGTACGGTGGCGAAATATTTTGCGGACAAGTACAAGATGCAGCTAAAGTATCCTCATTTGCCTTGTCTTCAGGTCGGTCAGGAGCAAAAGCACACCTACCTTCCGCCCGAAGTATGCAATATTGTGGCCGGACAGCGCTGCATCAAAAAGCTCACTGATACTCAAACTTCCACTATGATTCGGGTATGTTCCTCGAGTACTATGTATGTATAGTTCCTTTTGAGATATCCTAGGTGCAGACCATTTTTTCTTTGTTTCAATGTCACATATAAGCTTTGCTTAAAATGTTACCAAAGAGGAACAAGTAACAACATTTTTAGGCAGACAATTCCAAACATTGCAAATTCTGTACCTTTTTTGTATCAGAGAAATTAAGGTGCCTTGCCTTAACTGCTTACGTTTTCTGGCATTTTCGAATTGTCTTTCCCTTAACCTGCAGTTACGAAGTTGCTTTTTGCTTTAACTTTTGTGGTGGAGCTTTTAATAACGAGTTATTCACAGATGGTGTTTTTGCTTTGCTTTATTAAGTCTGATTTACGGTTTTTGTACGTTCTGTCCTGCCTTACTCATTTTCATTTCATGTGCCGTGCCGGCCGAGTGGTTAAGGCGTTCGACTTTGGATCCGACAGTCCGAGGTTCGAATCCCCGCTGCCACAAGGCTTTCACAAATCCCCTTGAGCAAGGGACTAAGCACATATCGGTTCGCCGTGGGCTCTAGCCAACCCAGCTATCCATCCTTAGTTGGTCGGTAAATGGGTACCACTTATGTCGTGGGAAGGTAACAGGAGACCGTGTAGGGCGTCTGCCTTGAGGAGCTGGCCCCTCCTCCACGGTTGTAGTCATCATTCGAGGTGACACTCCTGGCTCAAGGGCTGTGTATCCGGGGATGAGCACCGGCACCCTAGACCCTGACAAGAGTAGGAGAATTCTCCGGGGGTTACCTTTACCTTTTTTACCTTACTCATTTTCATAGGGGTCGCGGCAGCGACCCCTATGTGTGAAAAGTGGCTGGAGAGTGGAGACAGTGAAAAATAAGCTGCGCAGAAGCTGCGCAAAATCCTGCGCAGTGCCTGCGCAGATTTCGTGCGCAAATTGTAGAGCACATCGAGTTTAGTATATCTGTGAAGTTTCAGCCCCGTATCACTTACCGTTAAAAAGTTGCGCCCCGGACCGGTTATGGCGGCCATGTTTTTTTTCGGTTTCTATTTGATGGTTGTATTGTACATAATGTTCGCCGCTTTCACGTGAACTGCAGCGGTGGGCCAACACAAAGGGCTATAGGGTCTAGTAGTACCCTCTAAAGAATTTAAGAATCGCAACTTTTTTGCGCCGCAGCTGCGCCACAGCGCCGCAGTGGCGCCGCAAAGTCGGCTCGGAGCGAAAAGTGACCATTTTTGTGGTCGTCGCTCAGGTCGAACGTGACGAGCTGGAGCTGATTTCTTTTTATATTCAGAAATTACATATATTGAACTAACTAACGGTCCAGGTTGCGTTTCTCTATCGCTTCCCTAGCGACCACAGTGGCCCGTCAAAGATTGCGATAATTCGAAAAATGAAAAATCGAAATTTCTCGCTATCTATTTAACTTTGAAAGCTCAAATCTTCCATACAGTGGTTTTGTGGCACGGAGAATCGATTCCCGCTGTCAGTTTTACCGTCAGACCCACCCTTCTTGCTGGGCTGGTTCCACTTTGCCGTCGGGAGGGTCAAGTCGGAAACAGCTTCCTGGAGGTCCATGGTAGGCTCAACCTGGCTTCTCAAAACTTTGTCTATAGGAGTTTTCTGGTGCGCCCAGCTGGTTCCTGGCATCCGTTTTGCCATCGGACCCACCCATCTTGCTGTGCTGGTTCCACTTTGCCATCTGGAGGGTCAGGTCGGTTGGAGGTCATGTGGTCAAAAATGAAAATTTTCAAAAGTGGTCAAATTTGGTATCAAGTGAATGCCCTAAGTGAGCTGAGCAACTTTTGTCATAGAACTGCGTACCCAAAGTGGCTGTAGAGTGTTGTGGTGGGGTGGGGTGGGGACTTAGGCGATTTTGGTTCAAAAATAAAATTTTTCAAATGTGTTCAAATTTGGTATCAAGTGAAAGCTCTAAGTGAGCTGAGCAACTTTTGTCATAGAAGTGCGTACCCAAAGTGGCTGTAGAGTGCTGTGGTGGGGTGGGGTGGGGACTTAGGCGATTTTAGGTCAAAAATGGAATTTTTCAAAAGTGGTCAAATTTGTGTCAAATGAAAGTACTAAGCGAACGGAACAACTTTTGTCATGGAGCCACCCACTCAAACTTGCTGTGCCAAATAACGTCACGTGCCTATGAAACGTTTGTCTTTACTTCTTCAACCGGAATTTAAAGGATATATATAATATAGACACAGCCAACACACACATATTATCCTCTTTTGTGCGGAGCATTTTTGTTACTTGTCATAAGAATATTGATATTCTATTGTTGTGTCCTTTAGCTGTTTGTCTTGAATCTGTTTTCTGTACACAACAGTTTCTTTGTTTTAGGCTACTGCACGATCCGCTCCGGAGCGCGAGCGTGAGATTGCCAATTTGGTAAGCTTACAGTGTTTTCATTTTTTCTGCTTAGCGTGGTTGTTGCATTCCTCGTGGATGGTGTATTTTATTGTTGCTGACTTTCTATCAAACTGTAGAGAAATATTTTTGGGAAGAATGCTTTAATCTTTGTACCTACATACCTTTCTCAACCAATTTTGTCTGTCCGATTTTGTTTGTCAACCAATAGAAATGGTGAACCAGTACCGTCACCTCTTGTCCCTGAAACTGGTGGAGAAATTCTTCTGTGGTCACCAGTGATGGGCACTGGATATCCGGATAATTTTTATATCCGGATAATATCCGATTTGAGAAAAATATCCGGATATCCGTGTACATTTCAAAGTAATGAAAAACTAACAAATTTTTGGTAAAAATTTCAGTTCAAATATTTTTCATAACTTTCCCTAAAATAATTTTGAAACCAAGTTTTGTAGCTTTTTTTGTATGATAGAAATTCACAGCGTACCGAAACATTGACAGAAATTTTCACTGCAAAACGAAAAATTTTCTAGAACTTGAGTTTGGAATAGGCGGATAACAGGAAATCCGGATATCCGTTAACGCAAAATAGGCGGATATCCGGACACCCGGACCGGATGAGAATATCCGGTGCCCATCACTAGTGGTCACCTTTTTACCATAGTACAGCGTTACAATACTGTTGTTGTTTATTGTAGGTTCGACGTGCCGAATTCAATGCAGATCCTTTTGCTCATGAGTTTGGCGTTGCAATCAATCCGACAATGACTGAAGTGAAGGGTCGTGTACTGCCAGCACCCAAGTTGCTTTACGGAGGACGGGTACGTAGTCCTTCTCCAACTATGCTTTCAACCAGGCTATGAGACGCCTTCTGGCAACTTGGTTGGGTTGTTTTTCACCCAGCTTACGGGGCCCAGTTTCCTGGTCTAACATATTGCACCTTCGGGTAATGATCATCACAATGTGATGATGTCTAATGCAGCAAACAGCAGACAACAGACGTTTCTTGAAGAAGCATTCGACTGTTATCCCACGTTAGCACTAGTTAACTATTCTTTGTTAAACCAAAATCCTCTGTGTTAAGTTGTTCGAGCGTGTTAGTATAGTACAGCTAGTTGAAGTTTCGAAACATACATGTGGTGGGTTTTTCCGTTTTCACGATTAATTTTGAAGTTTTTGGTACATCCCCTTTTTCATTACCACTAGATACTAGGACTATTTTTGTGTTTCTAGACCAAAGCGCAGGCTGTGCCGAATCAGGGTGTGTGGGACATGCGTGGGAAGCAGTTCCATACAGGGATTGAGATTAAGGTTTGGGCCATTGCCTGTTTTGCCCAGCAGCAACATGTCAAAGAAAATGATCTGAGGTTTGTCGCCGGCACTTTTTATTTCTTGCGTGTTTTAGTTGGATAGGTTCTCAGCTAATATATTGTGAAGGATGTACTAAAACATACGTATATCTGGTATTTTTAGGGGTTTGAGAGTGGGGGCTTCGCCCCCTCCCTCCCCCCTAAGGGGGGGGGGGGCGAGCCCGAATATATATACTTAAGTTTTTAGCGAAAACTTAGCATTTTTAAGATAAGCAGACAAAAAAATTGCTGCAGAAAGCTTAAAATGAACTTATACGTCCATAAATTGGCTAAAAATTGATAAAATTTTTGAAAGTTTGACCTCAAAAACTTAATTTCTCGACACTCTTGAGCGAGCCACAAAAAAGTGGGCGGAGGCTTGCCGAAAAGAGGGGGAGGGGACCGATATCACCCCTCCCCGAAAAATACCGGTATACATGTACGTACGTATGTTTATGAAAGAAGGAACGAAATAGGGATGTGTTACTAGCTACTACAGCAATTCAGTGCGAAAATGTCGGACCTGAGGTGGGGATTGAACCCACAGTCATCGTTTTAGTGCCTTGAGCCACCTATGTACAATGACTAAACTGCAGTACTGTTGTAAGTCTGAAAGCTTGTTCATTATCAGTTGACGAGCTGTATAATTATGTCAATGATGTCACGTCCTAAACTATGTGACTGTACTAACTCTGTCTTTGTTGTTGTGTAGAACTTTCACGACTCAACTGCAGCGTATCTCCAACGACGCCGGGATGCCGATCATCGGTCAGCCTTGCTTCTGCAAGTACGCCATGGGCGTGGACCAGGTGGAGCCCATGTTCAAATATCTGAAGACGACCTTCCAGGGACTTCAGCTCATTGTGATTGTACTGCCAGGAAAGACGCCTGTCTATGGTATGGGAGGAGATTCCTCAGTATTTTTTGCTGATATGTACTTTGCAGATGTTTTTTAACTGTTAATATGTTATATTTTTGTTGCCAGCCTGCAGACTTGAAAGATTTGTGGTCGACTGCTTTATCTCAAATTTCTGCCTACAGCATACCTTGTCAAATTTTGTGTTTGTTTTTGTTGCCTTAGTAATTCCCTGGCGAATGCAGAGTGGCTTAAATTTTATTTAGAGTTTATCAGTTGGTATGACCTTTTTGATTGATACATTTTACAAGCTTGTTGTCTAGAAGTAGTATGTAAGTGGGAAACTTAGACATGTAACTGATTGATTTCTTCTGCTGTTGTTTTTAGCGGAAGTGAAACGCGTAGGCGATACGGTGCTGGGTCTAGCCACTCAGTGCGTTCAGGCCAAAAATGTGATCAAAACAACGCCTCAGACACTGTCAAATCTTTGCCTGAAGATTAATGTCAAGCTAGGCGGTGTCAACAGCATCTTGGTGCCAAGTATACGGTAAGCTGATTATTATCCTCTACGTAAAAGAAAGTATAGTACTGGTTTTTAACTTGCAGATATTTCAGAAGGGGACCTCTTCTACGTACGTATGTGTAGTATGAAATTAGGCTGATCTGATTTTTCATAACGTGCTTAAAATAACTTAAAAATAAAATGTTTTGCTGCTGTGACGAAACTAGTCTTTTTTAATCTAAGCTCAAATTGTTGCCTAGACTGCTTGAATTGTAGAACGAGATGAATTAAATTGAAGTTTACTACTACTTATTTACTGTTCATTTTTTCTTTACAGACCCCGTGTTTTTCAAGAGCCTGTGATCTTCCTTGGTGCCGATATTACTCATCCGCCTGCAGGGGACAGTAGAAAGCCTTCAATTGCTGCTGTAAGTCTCCAGTTTTGTAGACAACATAAACCTAGGCTTTAATGCCGTGTGCGAGTTCGCAGAAACGAGAGGTTGTCTATCAATCACAGGGTACATACGTATGACAGTAAATTACGTAGTTAACCCAGATTTCCGGGTAAACTATTGTACCTCAATTTCTTCAGTTTTTTTTCGAGTTCAAACCTTTTACTGATTTCCTAGGTTTAACACGTCATCCAGGTCCCTACTTTGAGATAAAATAATTACTCAATTACCCCGCTAGAGGATCGACTAGGGAACGCAGAAGCGGTCCCTGTTAATGTTATTACTTATGCTCGTTAGCATAATTTAATGATACTGTTTGGACTACGTATATGTAAAATATGTAAAACAAGCGACATTTTTAGATCCAAATTCTAGAAATTTAATTTAATTCGAAGTCTAATTTTTTTCGGCAAGCTAATGCTCCATGTAGGAGCCACTTGTTTACAATGCGTCTGTATAACATTGTATTCGTTATCTGAAGTTACGTAATTGGACTAATTAAGACACAGCTATATGGTAATGCCGCGTACTGGCTTGACTCTTTAGCCAAGAAGTAGCGCTGTCTATGACAGCAATCCGCTTAGCTTCGGCAATAATGGGACTGGGAACGAATTCTCGGTTATTAGCGGAGATATACGTATAGGATTAATTTTATTGACACTACTCTTCCCTGCAGCCAGGTCCTAATCCTGAATATCCCTTTGAAGGAGCGAAAGCCCGGCTTCGGTTAATCCGGGATTTTCTGTTAATTACTTGCTTTCCTGGAGTCTGCCCGTTTTCGATATCTTTCCGGTAGTATCAGTTATGTAAGAAAGATTAGTCCCGAATTACATGAAAAGTAGTCTCTGCTTTTTATGGGAAAACAACTACAGCAGCAAGTAAATAGGTAGGCTTACAAATGGAAGGATCAAGAAGGCGTTTGCAAGGTTCAAGTTAGCTAGGCTGGGAATTTGTTCATATTATGTAGTTTAGATTAAACCGTGAGTGAGTGTAGGTAAGCGAGGGAATTCAAATTTCAATATTTCCCGTATCTATGAGTCCTTCCTTACTAATGCTCTTTGAGTGGGAAAATGTAATAGAATATAAAAAGAACAGTCTGTGTAAGATCCTGTTTTGTGTGCTTACAACTGTGATCATTTAATTTTGATTGTGTTTGATTTATTAATTGACAATCAATTGACAATCAATACTACGTATGTGAACAGGACATTGATGTTACTCTGGTTGTTTGCTTTCCTGCAGTCCTCTTTCTGTGCATAGCACAGTCAGAGAGGTTTTGATAAAACCTTCTCTGGCTATGTTGCGGCAGAGATAGAGCCGAGCTGGCTGTCCTCTTCTTGGACAACCAGGCAGGAGCTCCAGAGACTAGTTCTCTCTGGGTAAGGGCGCTCACAGCGCCCATTGGCTCTCTCCTGTTCGGACTAAGGCTTCAGCCTTAGTGACTGCAGGCGCAGGCGTTTTTCATTATTTCTATCTGGTTGTTTGCTTGTCTGTTTGAGGTTGTCGGCAGCATGGACGCTCATCCTTCTCGCTATGCAGCCACCGTTCGTGTTCAGCAGCACCGGCAGGAGATCATCACGGATCTGGCCGTCATGGTTCGCGAGCTCCTGATTCAGTTCTATCGCAGTACTCGATTCAAGCCTACCAGAATCATCATGTACCGGGACGGTGTGTCTGAGGGCCAGTTTTTCAATGTAAGATAATCTGTCTGTACGAATAAATTGAACGATTTGTAGGGAACGAACTTCAACTAATAGAGGAAAGTGATGCAAAGACGGTGAGAAAGTGATCATAGGTTGGTGATCTATATATCTATATATCTAAAAGTCTTCTAAATCTAAAATCTAAATCTTCCTGAATCTTTGTGCAGCAGCCATTTTTCTCTGAACCTTCATGCAGAACACAACATTTTTTAAGTCTTCGTGCAGTTACACTCACTTTGTAATCGTAGCCACAAGCTTATTTTAGTACCCTCCTCATTATATTATGCTTTGCATCTGCATTTGTCATGTAAGAAGCATTTTCTACTTGTATTTTCTCTGTTCACGTCAGACTGTGTCAGTTTCCATATCTGTTTGGCTATTTAGGTGTCGTACACGTTTGAATTGTTTTGTGCTGTTGCTGTTGTAGGTCTTGCAATACGAGCTGCGTGCAATGCGTGAAGCTTGCATGATGTTGGAGCGAGGCTATCAGCCTGGCATCACTTTCATTGCCGTTCAGAAGCGTCATCATACTCGCCTTTTTGCTACTGAAAAGAAGGATCAGGTATGCAAAATGCTTTGTGTTTTGTTTTTTGTGATAACTTTTGTATACATTATATTATATATACTGCTCCAGATTTTTGAAAATTATATATAAATGGTTTTTGTGAAAATTAAAATTTACTGAGCTGAGTAAATTCTATACTTCCTGATGTTTTCTTTGTCAGTACTCTGGTGTTTATTGTTTTAATATCTGTTTTATTTTTAGGTTGGAAAGGCCTTCAATATACCGCCGGGGACAACGGTGGACGTAGGCATCACTCATCCCACGGAATTTGATTTCTACTTATGCAGTCATGCAGGCATTCAAGTATACATTATTTAATGCTTGTCAAATAGTTGGCTGTTAATGATATTTTGATTTCGTGGAGATGAGTTGTATTTATTAGCGCTAACTGTATTCGTACACTTTCCGAGCACGCCTGGGCAAGACAAAGAGGGGAACAAAATTCTGGTCCCCGCCTCCAGAACACCTTGGCCAGGTAAGTTTTCACTTTTTGATTGAAGTTTCGTTTTGTTTCGCATGACAATAATCGTTGAGTTTTGGTCTTGTTTCAGGGTACTAGTCGCCCTTCGCACTATCATGTCCTCTGGGATGACAACAATCTATCAGCGGACGAGCTTCAGACTCTGACATACCAGCTCTGTCATACCTATGTTCGATGCACTCGATCTGTCTCAATTCCGGCTCCGGCCTATTATGCACATTTGGTCGCTTTTAGGGCTCGCTATCATCTGGTGGACCGGGACCATGACAGGTACATTTTGGCTAGTTTGAGCCCCCTTCCCGGCAAATTGCTAATTTTAAGGTTACCATTTATTATCAACTATTGTACATGCGTTTGTACTCTGGGTTGTTAGTTCATAGTTTGTGTATGTACCGTTTATAATCTTGATTGGTTTTGGTGTGATTTGGTATCTGTTGGCTTGGCTCCAAAAATATTTGTTGGCTTGGCTCCAAAAATGAACCAATAATGGACCTTAACCGTGGACTGCACCACTCAGGAATAGCTCAAGCTTAAGAATAGCTCGAGTATACCTGGAGTATAAGCTGTTATACTCGAGTTACATAGTCCCCAGCACCACTCAAGAATAAGCTAACCTCGAGTATAAAATTGCAGAAATTTATTCTTGAGCTATTCCTCATCTTGACCAGGTTTAGCTCGAGAATAAGGAGATATCTAGAAAATTTTGGTTGCTTAAATATTTTCACTTCCTGTTTTATAATAATATTATGCAAAGATCATTTACTAAAGTAAACTAAAAGGATTAAATCTGCTCAATCTGCTTTAAATCTGCTGTTTAAAGTGCTCAATCAAACTTCAACGTAGACGAACTCAAACACAAAATAAATCAATTAGGTAAACATTTTGTATTCACTTTAACTGATAAGGCACCTCAAAACTTTTCCATCATTTGCAAACAATTTTATGTATATTCTATGCTAAAAGAAGTAGGAATAGTTGATAATGCAAACAACAACAATACATACATAGTGGAAAACAACAAAACAAAGCAAGAATTATTGTCCAATATGATAGCGTATAACAAAAAACTTAATCACACTGGTCAGTACCAAGAGTTACCTTTCATGTACATAATACCTAAGTTTCACAAAAAGCCTATAAAATTCAGAACAATAATAGCCAGTAAATATGCACCCACAATGTACCTATCAAAAATACTGGACAAAATACTCAAGATAGTATTAGCCAAAAGACAAAAACTCTGCGAAATATATAAAACTAAATATAAATGTAACCCTTTCTGGATAATCAACAATAACAAACCCATCCTTGATACCTTAACACACTTAAACAAAAAGAAAGCAGCAAAAACAATAAATACCTTTGACTTCACCACACTATACACTAATCTAGAACACAGGACAATAAACACAGCAGTTTCTGAGCTAGTAAAGGACACCTTACATTCCAAACTGCATATAAGAAATGATAAAATATACTGGGGTAACGGAGAACCTAAGTTCACTACTATAAACCCACAAGAAGTGATAGATATGTGCAGGTATTTAATAGATAACACATACTTCATGCTCGGAGATCTCATATTTAAACAACAAATAGGAATACCTATGGGAACAAATGCAGCACCAACCTTAGCCAATATAACATTACACCATTTCGAATACAAATTCGTTACAAATGAAAACAACTTAGCAATAAATGAATATTTAGAGAATACATTCAGATACATAGACGATATAACCACGGCAGATGATCAAAATGTTCTTGAATTAAACTATAAATACATTTATCCTGCTGAATTAGTGCTAAATAAAGTAAACGAACAAAGTGATAGAGCAAATGTACTAGACTTAGATATTTGCATAAACCATAATTTGTTCCACACCAAGGTGTATGATAAACGTGACGATTTTAACTTTCGCATAAACCGGTTCCCTGATCCGACTACAAATATTTCGAAATCAGTTTTCAATAATATGATAGATAACCAAATATGCAGAATAGCTATCATATGTTCGTGCAAACAGTATTTTTATGAACAACTAATATCATTAAAAACAAGCTTATTAGAAAGAGGATATTCACACAAACTGTTCAAAACAGTATTAAAAAGGACATTAATACAAAAAAGTTGGATTTGCACAAAATTTGATACAACGGACATTCATCTATTACTTTCCAAAAAACCCAGTTAGAATAAAGCTCACACCACTGATGCAATTAAGTGCCGCATGGCACTCGATGTAATTACTGGCCACAGGCCTTAGATATAATTAATGGCCATATGGCCATAGATGCAATTACTGGCTTCACGCCACCAATATAAGTACTGACGATCAAAACCTCTGTGCAATCTGGCTTTTTGCCACCGATATAATTATGTGCCGCCTGGCACTCGATGAAGTTACTGGCCACAGGCCATAGATATAATTATATTAATGAAATAATGGGAAATGTTTTTGTTTTTTGTTTTTACTTGCATGCATACACTCAACAACACGTGTGTATGGGACCACAGGGCAGAAACGCTTTTCAATACCTTTTTACTCCGGGGGCTCAAAAGACCTAAAGCTGTAACTAGTATGTCGGTACGCCACTGACGACGCCCGCCGAATACTAGTATCAGTCTGGCAGAGTGGTCAGCGAGTGAATGCACCTAACTCGTATGAATGTGTCTGTAGCACATAATCGTATTGAGTACCATTGACTTAATATACAGTTTAATACATAAACGTTAAGACTTGCCTGAAGCGTCCATACATGACATAAATACGGGATACATAAACTCCTAGAAAACACCTATCTACGAATCTCTCTCCTTCTTTGTGCTTAGCCCTAGCCTCCTTACGGCCCTTGGATTTCCTTCCTTTGGAGGTTGGGCTTCGCGTGTCCTACACGCATATCTTACTAAACTATATTTTTTAATTGGTGTTTACAATTTTTAATATAAGTGCACTCGTATCAGTCTTACAAATTTTCACTTACTAAATATGTATGGATGGTTCACGCTAATATCTATTGTTTTTTGTAGTAAAATATTGTTAATGTTGGATAACAATTTTACTTTTAGTTATTAATTATTAATCTGACTTCGTATTCAGCTAGACTAGGTGTACACTATATTCACTCTTGCACTACTAACAAAGCTATCACTTGGGCTATTTCACCACACCGCGATGGTAAATATGCTATTGGCCCTGAGTCGACACAAACCCGATTAAGGACTATGGATTGGATTTTGGCCACTGATCCTGCGGTTGTTTCTTCTTCTTATGGATAGTCTTCTTATGGATAATGCCTCCGGGGGCTCCGTAGCAGGGGAGGAGGATACATGCCCCAACTGGTGGATTCCGGATTTGGACCTCGGCGACCCCAATACCGTCGACTCAGGGTCCACATCTTTAGACGAAAGCATTTTAGACACACAACCACCGACAATAACGACCATTACAACAGGTGTCAAATGCCATAGAAATAATTGTAAATGTTGCATGCATTATAAAGAAGGTCATATGATACAGGGATATTACAATGACAATGAATATAGTATTAAGTCTCCCGCGATGGTATTGATAGCCTCTTGTAAAAGTCATAACGTAGTGTATCTAATTACTTGCGATCAATGTGGAATGCAATACGTGGGAGAAACTGGAAGACAGTTATCTAAAAGAATAGCAGAGCACAGGAATAGTTTAAAAAATACACTACGAGCAAGCTGCAAAAGACTTGCTATTCATTTTAATATGGGAATATGCAAAACTTTTTCAGTACAAATCATCGAAATCATTGAAAGCACAAATTCAAAAGAATTAGATACAAAAATCAGAAGAGAGAGAGAAAAGTACTGGATCAAACAGTTAAAAACCAAGTATCCATATGGTTTAAATGATCTTCTTTATGGAGAAAATCCTAAAAAATCCATATTACGCAATTTATTAATCCGCAAGGAAACTACAGGTAAAAAGATTCGCACAAAACGAATTAATAAAAATATCACAAATATTTCTCAAAATGAACTCTTGTCTTTACACACTAGGTCAAGAAAGGAAATTTACAAGATAATCACATCAACATCATGGAACAGTGTCAAAAGAATAGCTATACACAACGAACAATTCAAAAGTCATGTACTGTATGAATTCATTAAGGACATTACAGAATTCAGAACAGAAATAATGACAATAAACAAATGTAATAAAAATAAAAATAAAGAAAATATGGTTATAGAATTTAACAAACAAATAGATGGTATAAAATTTAAAAAAGTTTTTGAAACGTGCAAACACTTATGGCCCTATCCTGATACCAGGACGCAAGCACATAGTCCACGCATCTTCTTTTCATATGACAAGCCAATTGCTAGCTTCATATTAAATTATCGCGCAACGGGAGCAAACTTAAAATGCAACGACTTCCTGGAAAATTTTCATCAAAATGGATTTACATGTAACTGCTCAAACTCTCCCTACAAGGACCCTGTACATAATCATGTAATCACTTCAAATTTCGATGTAGTGGAAGACCATCAAATTAGGCAACTACTAAATTATGGCCCAAAATACAGGATCAACAGCCAAATTCGACCACAGGATACTCTAAGAAACATTGATACTGGTTTAATTAAATATATAACTAAACTACATAAAAAATACAAATGGGACATAGACAAATTGAGAGACTGGGCAATCTACGTAAGTGAAACTATTAAGAAAAGAGTTCCTACCATTCATATACCAAATGCTCAATCAAACTTCAACGTAGACGAACTCAAACACAAAATAAATCAATTAGGTAAACATTTTGTATTCACTTTAACTGATAAGGCACCTCAAAACTTTTCCATCATTTGCAAACAATTTTATGTATATTCTATGCTAAAAGAAGTAGGAATAGTTGATAATACAAACAACAACAATACATACATAGTGGAAAACAACAAAACAAAGCAAGAATTATTGTCCAATATGATAGCGTATAACAAAAAACTTAATCACACTGGTCAGTACCAAGAGTTACCTTTCATGTACATAATACCTAAGTTTCACAAAAAGCCTATAAAATTCAGAACAATAATAGCCAGTAAATATGCACCCACAATGTACCTATCAAAAATACTGGACAAAATACTCAAGATAGTATTAGCCAAAAGACAAAAACTCTGCGAAATATATAAAACTAAATATAAATGTAACCCTTTCTGGATAATCAACAATAACAAACCCATCCTTGATACCTTAACACACTTAAACAAAAAGAAAGCAGCAAAAACAATAAATACTTTTGACTTCACCACACTATACACTAATCTAGAACACAGGACAATAAACACAGCAGTTTCTGAGCTAGTAAAGGACACCTTACATTCCAAACTGCATATAAGAAATGATAAAATATACTGGGGTAACGGAGAACCTAAGTTCACTACTATAAACCCACAAGAAGTGATAGATATGTGCAGGTATTTAATAGATAACACATACTTCATGCTCGGAGATCTCATATTTAAACAACAAATAGGAATACCTATGGGAACAAATGCAGCACCAACCTTAGCCAATATAACATTACACCATTTCGAATACAAATTCGTTACAAATGAAAACAACTTAGCAATAAATGAATATTTAGAGAATACATTCAGATACATAGACGATATAACCACGGCAGATGATCAAAATGTTCTTGAATTAAACTATAAATACATTTATCCTGCTGAATTAGTGCTAAATAAAGTAAACGAACAAAGTGATAGAGCAAATGTACTAGACTTAGATATTTGCATAAACCATAATTTGTTCCACACCAAGGTGTATGATAAACGTGACGATTTTAACTTTCGCATAAACCGGTTCCCTGATCCGACTACAAATATTTCGAAATCAGTTTTCAATAATATGATAGATAACCAAATATGCAGAATAGCTATCATATGTTCGTGCAAACAGTATTTTTATGAACAACTAATATCATTAAAAACAAGCTTATTAGAAAGAGGATATTCACACAAACTGTTCAAAACAGTATTAAAAAGGACATTAATACAAAAAAGTTGGATTTGCACAAAATTTGATACAACGGACATTCATCTATTACTTTCCAAAAAACCCAGTTAGAATAAAGCTCACACCACTGATGCAATTAAGTGCCGCATGGCACTCGATGTAATTACTGGCCACAGGCCTTAGATATAATTAATGGCCATATGGCCATAGATGCAATTACTGGCTTCACGCCACCAATATAAGTACTGACGATCAAAACCTCTGTGCAATCTGGCTTTTTGCCACCGATATAATTATGTGCCGCCTGGCACTCGATGAAGTTACTGGCCACAGGCCATAGATATAATTATATTAATGAAATAATGGGAAATGTTTTTGTTTTTTGTTTTTACTTGCATGCATACACTAAACAACACGTGTGTATGGGACCACAGGGCAGAAACGCTTTTCAATACCTTTTTACTCCGGGGGCTCAAAAGACCTAAAGCTGCAACTAGTATGTCGGTACGCCACTGACGACGCCCGCCGAATACTAGTATCAGTCTGGCAGAGTGGTCAGCGAGTGAATGCACCTAACTCGTATGAATGTGTCTGTAGCACATAATCGTATTGAGTACCATTGACTTAATATACAGTTTAATACATAAACGTTAAGACTTGCCTGAAGCGTCCATACATGACATAAATACGGGATACATAAACTCCTAGAAAACACCTATCTACGAATCTCTCTCCTTCTTTGTGCTTAGCCCTAGCCTCCTTACGGCCCTTGGATTTCCTTCCTTTGGAGGTTGGGCTTCGCGTGTCCTACACGCATATCTTACTAAACTATATTTTTTAATTGGTGTTTACAATTTTTAATATAAGTGCACTCGTATCAGTCTTACAAATTTTCACTTACTAAATATGTATGGATGGTTCACGCTAATATCTATTGTTTTTTGTAGTAAAATATTGTTAATGTTGGATAACAATTTTACTTTTAGTTATTAATTATTAATCTGACTTCGTATTCAGGGAGACTAGGTGTACACTATATTCACCCTTGCACTACTAACAAAGCTATCACTTGGGCTATTTCACAACACCGCGATGGTAAATATGCTATTGGCCCTGAGTCGACACAAACCCGATTAAGGACTATGGATTGGATTTTGGCCACTGATCCTGCGGTTGTTTCTTCTTCTTATGGATAGTCTTCTTATGGATAATGCCTCCGGGGGCTCCGTAGCAGGGGAGGAGGATACATGCCCCAACTGGTGGATTCCGGATTTGGACCTCGGCGACCCCAATACCGTCGACTCAGGGTCCACATCTTTAGACGAAAGCATTTTAGACACACAACCACCGACAATAACGACCATTACAACAGGTGTCAAATGCCATAGAAATAATTGTAAATGTTGCATGCATTATAAAGAAGGTCATATGATACAGGGATATTACAATGACAATGAATATAGTATTAAGTCTCCCGCGATGGTATTGATAGCCTCTTGTAAAAGTCATAACGTAGTGTATCTAATTACTTGCGATCAATGTGGAATGCAATACGTGGGAGAAACTGGAAGACAGTTATCTAAAAGAATAGCAGAGCACAGGAATAGTTTAAAAAATACACTACGAGCAAGCTGCAAAAGACTTGCTATTCATTTTAATATGGGAATATGCAAAACTTTTTCAGTACAAATCATCGAAATCATTGAAAGCACAAATTCAAAAGAATTAGATACAAAAATCAGAAGAGAGAGAGAAAAGTACTGGATCAAACAGTTAAAAACCAAGTATCCATATGGTTTAAATGATCTTCTTTATGGAGAAAATCCTAAAAAATCCATATTACGCAATTTATTAATCCGCAAGGAAACTACAGGTAAAAAGATTCGCACAAAACGAATTAATAAAAATATCACAAATATTTCTCAAAATGAACTCTTGTCTTTACACACTAGGTCAAGAAAGGAAATTTACAAGATAATCACATCAACATCATGGAACAGTGTCAAAAGAATAGCTATACACAACGAACAATTCAAAAGTCATGTACTGTATGAATTCATTAAGGACATTACAGAATTCAGAACAGAAATAATGACAATAAACAAATGTAATAAAAATAAAAATAAAGAAAATATGGTTATAGAATTTAACAAACAAATAGATGGTATAAAATTTAAAAAAGTTTTCGAAACATGCAAACACTTATGGCCCTATCCTGATACCAGGACGCAAGCACATAGTCCACGCATCTTCTTTTCATATGACAAGCCAATTGCTAGCTTCATATTAAATTATCGCGCAACGGTAGCAAACTTAAAATGCAACGACTTCCTGGAAAATTTTCATCAAAATGGATTTACATGTAACTGCTTAAACTCTCCCTACAAGGACCCTATACATAATCATGTAATCACTTCAAATTTCGATGTAGTGGAAGACCATCAAATTAGGCAACTACTAAATTATGGCCCAAAATACAGGATCAACAGCCAAATTCGACCACAGGATACTCTAAGAAACATTGATACTGGTTTAATTAAATATATAACTAAACTACATAAAAAATACAAATGGGACATAGACAAATTGAGAGACTGGGCAATCTACGTAAGTGAAACTATTAAGAAAAGAGTTCCTACCATTCATATACCAAATGCTCAATCAAACTTCAACGTAGACGAACTCAAACACAAAATAAATCAATTAGGTAAACATTTTGTATTCACTTTAACTGATAAGGCACCTCAAAACTTTTCCATCATTTGCAAACAATTTTATGTATATTCTATGCTAAAAGAAGTAGGAATAGTTGATAATACAAACAACAACAATACATACATAGTGGAAAACAACAAAACAAAGCAAGAATTATTGTCCAATATGATAGCGTATAACAAAAAACTTAATCACACTGGTCAGTACCAAGAGTTACCTTTCATGTACATAATACCTAAGTTTCACAAAAAGCCTATAAAATTCAGAACAATAATAGCCAGTAAATATGCACCCACAATGTACCTATCAAAAATACTGGACAAAATACTCAAGATAGTATTAGCCAAAAGACAAAAACTCTGCGAAATATATAAAACTAAATATAAATGTAACCCTTTCTGGATAATCAACAATAACAAACCCATCCTTGATACCTTAACACACTTAAACAAAAAGAAAGCAGCAAAAACAATAAATACTTTTGACTTCACCACACTATACACTAATCTAGAACACAGGACAATAAACACAGCAGTTTCTGAGCTAATAAAGGACACCTTACATTCCAAACTGCATATAAGAAATGATAAAATATACTGGGGTAACGGAGAACCTAAATTCACTACTATAAACCCACAAGAAGTGATAGATATGTGCAGGTATTTAATAGATAACACATACTTCATGCTCGGAGATCTCATATTTAAACAACAAATAGGAATACCTATGGGAACAAATGCAGCACCAACCTTAGCCAATATAACATTACACCATTTCGAATACAAATTCGTTACAAATGAAAACAACTTAGCAATAAATGAATATTTAGAGAATACATTCAGATACATAGACGATATAACCACGGCAGATGATCAAAATGTTCTTGAATTAAACTATAAATACATTTATCCTGCTGAATTAGTACTAAATAAAGTAAACGAACAGAATTATAGAGCAAATGTACTAGACTTAGATATTTGCATAAACCATAATTTGTTCCACTCCAAGGTATATGATAAACGTGACGATTTTAACTT
>JASAND010019611.1:0-65650 GCA_030248195.1 Trissonchulus latispiculum | reverse complement strand
ATCGGAAGATGGTTCACAATTGGATGTAAAATAGCTAAGTACGTAGTTAGATAGGGTTAATTGGTGATAATTAAGTGTTAATTAGGTAATAACTAGGTAATTTTATAATGTTTGGTCAGAAAATGACTTGGGCTTATATGAATGAGAATTTGATTCTGATTCTAAAAATCCAATCCCGACTTTTCAACTCCCAAAAAATAAGAAAGTTATAAGCGAAAATGTTTTTATAAGATTGCCTTTTATGACGTAATCTTATCACTCCAAAAAGGAGTGTACTAAAATTGGTTTTTCTTTTTGCCTAAAAGTTAAGGCAAACCTTTTTCCACTTTTCATTGTCTGGGAGGTTGTCTACCTCCCAGACTACACCTTAGTCAGGTGTTGTTTTCTCTCTCCTCCTCCTCTCTCTCTCTCTCTCTGCTAGGCCTCTTTCTTCCAAGGCCTAGCAGTTGTCCTCGCCTGAACTTTTGGCCGAGGACAAGGCCAACAAGAAAAGGAAAAGAAAATAGTAGGATAAGCCCAGGTCATTGGACTTAGAGGGGCTTACCTCCTTATTAATAATATAATTATAAATATGAATAGCTAGATAGATGTAGGTAAGTACGTAGTTTATAATGATATAATTTTTAAAGTGCAGAAAATTGTACCTCTCTTGCAATAATTCGATGAAGTTATAAAATTTTACGAAGTTCTCCTTTGGTTATGTTTATGTGTTAAAGAAAGTTTCGCAAAATTTCTCCAAGTTTCGGCACGGGAAATATATCAAAAATGGGTCAGTTGGGGGGCAATAATTTCAAAATCTCATTAATTTCGACCACTAATGGCCAGCTGGCTCAGCCCGCCGCTGCGCCCCACACACAAAAAAGGTGGCAAGCTTCTAGAAGGTTCTAGAATCTTCTAGAAGCTTTGCCTTAAAAACAAAGCAAAATTCCGCCCAACTATCGCTAATGACCTGTCACCGAGCTGTCAGCAAAACTGTCACCTCGGTCCCAAAATTTTTATTTCAAATCAGTGTTCGTTTGGGAGCAACCGAAAGCAGTTGCTTCCCCCTCCCTTACTTCGCAAGTTCTCCAGTGCAGTTGACACTCGCATGGGGCTAAAGCGCATTCCCCCGGTTAGGTCAAAAGTAGGACTTTCTGGCCTGCGCTAGAAAATTGAGGATTAAACAACGAACACTATCCACTTAGGGCCATATAGGTCTTTTATGCCTGGCCGCGAACTGAGAAGAAAACATTAGGATTTTCAGAGGCCATTTTGGCCATTTTTTTATATTTGAGGCCAATAGGCCGTTTTTTTATAACATGATCTTTCTTCTTTTGTAGGCCTTCGGGCCAATTTTTTTATATACCTTTTATGAGGCCAATGGGCCATTTTTTATACGCATTTTGGGCCACAGAGCCCCATTTTATCAGCATATTTTGGGCCTGAGGCCATATTTTAGTTATGATAGCATGTATGGGCCTTGAGCCACTTTTATTTTACCTTATTTTTATTTTATCTTCTTCTTCATTATCATTTTATTATTTCAATGAAAGGGGCAGCTCATGTAAACCCCTCCTGTTTGATGGAGGTCTTGAGAATTGCCCCTGTCTTTAGTTTTTCTGCTTTTCTATCCGACACTCTCGTACTATTGAGGTTTGCTGACCTCCGCCTTTCATTATTCTGTTTTCATTTCATTAATTATTTTATTTACCTTTTTGGTCAAGCCACGACCTTTTTTCTTTACCTTTTTGGTAAGGCCCTTTTTGGCCTAAAATTGGGGTTTAAAAGTAGAATATGGGATACTTGAGTGGGGACCCAATCCCTAAGTTTGAGTTAGAGGGTCCCTTTACTACGACCCTATTTTTATTGAGTTAATTAATAGAAATAGTTACCCCACAGCCGGCAACTAGGAGTTGCCGGCCATATTGTTTTAATCTCAGGCTTTGTTAAGCCCTAAAATCACTGTTTGTATTCTGTAATTATTTGTCGTAGGTCGGTGTCAAAATTATTAGGTTATTAAAAAGCGAAACAAGTTCCAAATCTGAAAGTTAAAACAATTAGTCTTTAAACATTATTATTATTAATCAAGCGTTTCACGGGGAATGACCGGCTTCCCCATTAATTAATTTAATTATTGTTAGTAGCTTTGTTTAGTAATAGTAGTTTTTGTTTAGTAATGATTGCTTGGCAATCATTAGTCACACGGCCTTCTTCAAAGTGTCAAAGTTCTCGGAATTACCAAAAGTCCGCGCTATAAACTGAGTTTTAGATACCTAAAACTCATAACAAAGTCTCGTTTAAATTCAGTTAATTTAGTACGTTTAAAACAATAGCTAGGAGCGTAGGTCACTCAATATTAATTAGAGTTAGCCTCCATTTAGATTGTTTGTAATCATGTCTGTTTTTAGGATTAGTTAGATAAGTACTTACCTAAGAAATTGTATGCTTGCGTATGCATGAATTGTATGAATGGCATTGCATATTGGCTCCTGTGATTATGTGCGCGTTGACTCGCGGAAACTCCTTCTGTTCGAGGAAGGTTGTGAGCATCGCTGGAGTGATTAAGATTCAGACCTTAAGCAGGAATGAAGAGTATGTGTGATTTGTATGAATGATTGCATTTCTGTTAATATGAGCGTATTCTAATCTAAACGCTGCATAAGTGAGGCATAAGTGGTTATTAGTTTAGGTATTGCACAAATGTTGCATGATTGTGTTTAATTAGCAAATAGGGTTACGTAGTTCAATATTAGATTACCTATGATTTTCGTATGAATGTTTTATGTAATGAAGTTGTCAGTTGTAGTCGAGCAAGTGACCGTCCAAATGGTTAATGGTTCTCTGTGTGCATGATCCGTATGAAGTACTAATATTACGCTAGGATTTCCATAGTACGCAGGAAATGGTAATAAATAATGTGGTTTTAGGTTGCAAGTCATGTATGTATGTCTGGAAGTTTGTGAATACTTGGTCACGTAGGAAAACCTAGGTTTAGACTCAGTTTAGCAAATATACAAATGAGGATAGGGTTATAGGACCTAGAGTCACGGGGACTCCGTATTAGGTTCTCATCAGTCTGAATCTGGATATCCTCGATTCGTCCGCGTAAGCCACTCTTTGTCAAGAGTGCGGACGAATCGCAAGAACAGGAATCTATCAAATGGTCGGTCTCATTGTCACAATAATATAAATTAAGCTACAGTGAACGTAGTTTCTAGTTATATTCGCTGTAACTTTGTTTCTGAGGTCAGAACGCGCCGTTATTGCCATTTTTAGTTAAGTTAGCCATGTCTGATGCATATTTCATTCCTAATAATGACCGCAATCGCGGTTTAACGCCATTTCGTGTCGGTGTTCACGTTTGTAAACTAACAAAATCCCGGTATATAAAGGTTAGCAAAGTTGAAAAATCAACCTTGCTCATCTGATGGCTAATACAGACCCAATTCATGATAATTATTCACAAAATGGCAATAATAGGTTTTGCCAATCTGGTAATTTTAACTAATATCAAGCAATGATTAATACTACACCTGAAATAAGCAAATTAACAATTAGTTACGTAAGTAGTATGGATAGATTACCAGAACCATCTTCTGATAAAGGTCAATATCGCCAGTTTTATGAAATTTCACTAGTTTTCAATATTCGATATTTGCCAAAACGGGGAGTTGTTACCTCCTTAGGTAGAACCTAGTAAAGGCAGAGGTTCTACGTCAAATTATGATGTTTTCGTTAAATTTGTGCGTTAACTCTCTTCTAACTTGCTAATGCTTGTTCAGAACAGGAAGTTGCTACCTCCCTTACTTAAACCCACGAAATTAAAAGTTCTACATTCAAGTATTGCGCTTTGATTAAACTCACGTGCTAATCACTTTCTAATCAAGTAATACATACCAAAGATAGGAAGTTGTTACCTTCCTTGCTAGGACTCGGAAAACGAAGATCCTAGATTTGATCAGTTTAACCCATTTAATATTTCTTGTGTTAGCTGAATGAATGGGTACCTATCTGCTGTTAAAAGGGCCCAAAAGTGTATCAATTTCAAATAATAGATTTTAATCTTACGGAAGCAGACTGTACAAAGGGAAATCAAGTTGAAATCATGGTTCCACATTGAAAGTGCAATTTCTTGCACAAGAATGCAAGAAATTGTCTTAAAAACTGGCGTTTTGCTTAAAACCGACTTTAAGTATCGCGATCTTACTCAAATTGCTAAGAAATTGTGTTAATCCACTTAAATCTCAAACTTTCACAACAATTTCGACTTGCACGAGTCTATTTCAAGTCAGAAAGCCAAAATGTGAGTAATGGTTGCTGGGTTCGAATCCCGCACCTATATTTTGTACTAATGGGTTTTAACCCATTTGATTCAGGTGCGGAGCTCACATCTGTCGTGCCGGAATCAAGCTCAGACTGTCATTAATTGGAATCTTGGTACTTGCATTAATCAGTTAGACTATTTGGTAATCAGTCCAGAGGAAGGACGCAGATAATTGGACACTTTGGTTGGATCAAAATCAGTTTGCTAAGGTACTAGTCAGTTCGGATTTTTTTGGGGAACGATTAAGGCAGAGACAACCGCAGATACAGCACCAGAATCGATAGTGGGACCTAAAACATAACAGAGCAAACCCAACATTATTTTCAACTATTCTAAAGTGGTTCTTATTCTTTTAATTCAAAAGATGAATCTTTTCGAGCTAATCATCAGCCTTGTCGAAGGGGTTGTCACCCCCTGCCCTTGGGTTTAACTAGTCTAGTGGTTTTCAAGCCGGACGACAGTAGAAGATTTAACGAAGAGATCAAATTAAAATACACTTGTACTAACCCCATAAACGGACAAGGAAACTCCCAACCGGACCCCCCTTGTGTTTGACCCTTGGCGACCGTATAGCATCCGAAAGTGCTATTGTTACTAGCATTTCGGGCTCACTCACAGACCGGAACCATTGTACTACTAACTCCTTAATCTAGTTAATTTAAATTGTTTAGTAGCTTCCCTTACTGATATTGTATTGTCCTTGGTAAGGAGGACAGAAAAAGAGTCATAGCCTAACAACACGAACACGAGCATATAGGGACTGCACGATAGAGTTTAGTAATAGGTCTAATACTTTGTTAGTTAGTTAGTTAGAAAGGAAAGAATGAGGAATATAGGAGAACTGAGTTTAGTTATCAAAACCTTGTCCCTCTCAACAATTAATAACTCGGGTAAATCAAATACTGGCAACTCTGACAAACTACTCTTGTTTGCCTGATTGTTCATACAACATATAGTTTGTGATTTGTATCTTGTCTTACTCTTTGTACGCACTGTAGTAATCGCTCTTGTTGTTTGTTGTCATCATTACCACTGTTAATATCATAATTATCATCATTAAATTGTTGTGTCCTAATACGGAATCCATTTGTTAGGACATAAGGTTCAGATCAAGATTTGGATTCATTGCCCCGGCACAAGTAAGTGACTAAATTGAACCCTTGGTCCCGACAAAGACATCATCATCATCATTCTAGAATCTTGATTTGGCAATCAAGATTCTCAATCAGTGTTCTTCGATACAGACCTGATTCATCTATCCAGAAACAGCAAGTGTCGACCCCGCTTGCTATTGATAACCCTTGGATCCCTTCAAACGAACTCACGCCTAGACCCCATCCAGGTTGACCGCAAGGAATCTTTGGTTTTGGACAAATCACCTTCCGAAGATCCTGTGCCTAAGTTTATCCTCACCGATAAACGAGTCGACCTTCCGTGTACTCGAAGTGGTTGATACCCAGAGTCAGTCGTGATAGACTGTTGTGGAATTTGGAATCCCAATCCTACCCACTTCATTACATATGTCTGTATGGAAACGACTGCGATTGTTCTTGAGTGAACAAAGTAAATGCTAAACAACTTGCTCAGCTTCGGAACCTTTCAACTTAATTGAACTCAGAACACTTTAGCAGTCAAACTTTTATCATTGATGTCTTTTAAAGTTGACTTGCTATAGTCACCGCAAGATCACTATTCACGGAAAATATATGTCACTAGTTTAATCAATGGCAAGAAAAAGCAAACTATTAAACATTGGAAAATCTCATTGTATTATTTATTGCCAAGGTGTACCTAAAGGAGCATTATTTAAGGTTGTGATTCCTCTTGGAGACATCAACTTTGAACGATTATTACTCATTCATCCCTAGGAGTTAGGAAGCCATTTTTATATAAAAATGGAGCATAACATCGTCTCTTCTTAATGAATATAATGAAACCAATTTTGATTTTCTAGATTTTTAGCGAATTTTTGATGAAGTGCAATTTTTCAGATTTTTTGCAGACTGAAGTGAATGTTTTCGACATATATCATTGAATATCATTCGATACCTCTATCAAATGGCTGAGGACCCTTTTTAATTACCCCTGAATCCTAACAGATGTGCACGAAATTAGCCAACACAGCAACCAAATAATGCCAACGAGTACTAACTACGAAAGAGACTAGTAATTCCCACGCTACAAAGCTCTCTAATATTTACAAAAGAAAATTCTCTTACCATTTGGATCTGCAGTCTACCTGCAAAAGTAAGTTATTCTAAAAACGGCAAATAGCTCTGCTCGTGACTCACTGCCCGCACTCAAACCCTTATGCAAAAACTGTAAAAATGGTTTCATTTATTACAAAATCTTTAAAGCAATGCTATAAATCATCAATGAAACAGTATATTGATTCATTATCCTGGAGCGGAATTATTCCCTTTTTAGGGGACACTTGTTTTAATTACTTTTTTGGAATTTTTTTGGAAAGATTAATTATGTTAATTATTAATTAGTTTTGGAGAAACTAAAGCCACCTGGGCACAGATTTTCTTAACAATCCAGGTTTGTGTAATTCTGGCTGCAGTCCATTCAAATAGAAATTGTGCGCAGTTTTGCTCAATACTCAAGCCTCTTCATAACATTTACTTGCAGCATTGTCTGAAGATATAAATTTTGTGTGAAACTTATCAATTTGTAAAACGTTTGATGATTTCTTCCGAAAATTTACAATAATTTATAACAGTTTGCTGCAGCATGCGGTCAACATTAAGTTGATCAGCGATTGAATAATGCTACAAGTCAATTAGCTCTGCGAATACTGTCGATATCGTCTCAAAAATAGATTGAAACAAAGCTTGTGCTTGGCATTGAAACAATTGTGCAACTCTTGCCCCATGCGTAAAGGCATTTAGGCTCACCATAATTGGAGCGACGTTCGTTGGCCGCTTCGAAAGAAGAAATTGGAATTTATTGATCAGGATGCTAAAGCCAAGTCGAAATCAACATTTCGAACCTTTCTGGACGAAAAGCAATACTCTGAGTCTGGAATCACTATGTACGAATGGATATTTGGTGACGGACTTATTTAGCCTGGCGGCGCTGATCACACTTATCCTACTTACACCTATCCTACTTACGCCTAACGTTTGATGTTTCCGCCTACAGATAACAAAACTCAAAATCCTACTTACGCCTAAAGCTCAAAACTGAAATTCCTACTTACGCCTAAAATATTTCCTTGCAAAACTCTCATTCCTACTTTACACCTAAAACGTAATCTCTACCGTAATCCACTTACATATTTTTCCTTATCCACTTTGTACAGCGTTACAATGCATTTAAAGGGTTACGAATTTCTCTAAAAGTTCGATGTTGGAAAAGCTAGCTAGTCTTTTGCCATATAATAGTATTAGGTTTAGTGTAAAATAGTTTAACGTTTGAAAGAATTCCATGCAGCGTAGCGTCCTGTGGAGCCATCAGAAGTTGGTGTTGACACGTACACAAACTTTGCCTCACCCTGATCGCTTACGGTACCCAAATTTTCCAGAAATAGTACTGACATATAGCGCTTTGATATCGTGTAATATAATCCTTAGATCAGTGTATACTTTTCTGTGCGATACAAAGTGCGAAAATTGGGTGTTGTAGGTCTATACGGGTGGAGGTTAACTAACGTTTAATGAGCTGTGGTTTATCAAAGGAGCCCAACTTTGCTCCAATTAATACTCAAGTATCTGTCTTAACTTATGTAAAAATTACGTGATTCCGTTTAGGGATGCACCGGGGCCGCCACTACCGGGGCCGCGGCCGGGGCCGGGGCCGGGACCTCATCGTGGCCCCGGCCGGGGCCGGGGCCTGGAAATTGGGGGTCCAAATCTTAAATTTTCAAAAATTTTCTTGAAAATTTAAATTTTGCAATAATGTTTGATATACAAACGTTAGTATCGTTGTTTTCATTCAAATCAGCGGGAAAACAAACGATTTATATATAACACTTTTTGACTTTCGAAAACTCAAAATTTTGGTCAAAAAATGTCAAAAACTACAAACTTTTGCTAACTTTTGGCCCCGGTTGGTACCGGGGCCTGACCACTGGGGCCAGGCCCCGGTGCATCCCTAATTTCGTTAATCCCTGCGTTCGCAGACCTAGATTACATAATCGATAATGTCGCTGTTTTTTGGTGCCAATTGGAGTAATTGATGTGAGTCAATTACTCCAAAGTACTGTGGCAGAATCGGCTGAAACTTTGCACATTACAGGTCAGTGAGTGTACCAATATGTGCCGAAAGCTAAGGCACAGAACCTCGCTCCAATGTTTAGAAATGCTAGATTGATGTCTCAAAGTACGGATGGCGATCACTCCAAAATGCTCTAAGACAGTTGTAAGCGCATACTGAACGGAGGAATTTCAGCAGGTCAAATAACCTCTATAAGCACCTTTTCGGCAAAATCGGAGACAAAAATTTTTTGACCCCATTTTTACTGCGCTTAGCTAGCTTTTCAGGCCTAAAAATAAGGGTGATTTCTTAACAAAACGTTTGCTAGCACACAAACCAGAAAACCAAAACCCTCGAACCTCACAGACAGTTTGCCCCTATTAGAGCCTAATATTTGGTAAAAAGCTGGGGTATGCTAGGGGCTGTCAATTTTATTAGATCAAAAACGGCGCACGGTCACACCGCAACTTTTTGTCAAATTTCAAACTTTGAGCTGTTATAGCTGAAGAAAGAAGCAACGCTCGAAAGCCGGATTTTAATATTTAGCACTGGTAACAGTTAACATTTGTGGCAAAAAGTTTCAGAATTGGTCAAACCGTTAATCCGCCTGAATTCAGAAAAGCGTTTTCAAAAAGCCCACTTTTCGCACCAAAATTTCTACTTTGGCGTAGTGCCAGAATCGATGTGTGTTAGATATAATAATGCCCAATACGGACAATTTAACCTTGATATGTTAGCTAATCATATGCCAAAAGGTTGTTCTCTCTGAAGAAGTTGGGCAAAACCGTTTGTAGCCCCCCCCCTTAATATGTAGAAATAATAATCTGTATAAACAAACATCTTCAAAATTCGGTGTAACATTTCGACAAATAGTGTTGCAGCAGCTGTGTTAAAGTTAAATCATTGTCAGTCAAATAGTCGAAACTCAGTTGTCCTTCGCCAGGAAGAAATTTTTGGGGAACAAAAATGTCTTTACTTTAGAAAATTTAAAATTTTTCAGATGTGCTGGAATATTTTATAATTAGCTTAGTTAGTTTTTCATTTGCAGGAAAAGTTGGAAAGTTTTTCTAACAAATAAAGTTGAGTCGCCAATTTGCTATTTAGTTCACATCAGGTGGACCCCCCTTAAAGAAAAATTGAACAACTTCCACAACAAAGTCAGAAAGTGAATACTGTAGATTTTAGGCGAAAGTAGGAATCCGAATTTTGCGTAAACATTGTTTAGGCGTAAGTAGGAATGTGAGTTTTGACAGAAAGAATTAGGCGTAAGTAGGAATTTGAGTTTTGAAAACGATTATGCGTAAGTAGGATAGGCGTAAGTAGGAGTAAGCAATTGGAATTTAATGATCAGGATGCTAAAGCCAAGTCGAAATCAACATTTCGAACCTTTCTGGACGAAAAGCAAAACTCTGAGTCTGGAATCACTATGTACGAATGGATATTTGGTGACGGACTTATTTAGCCTGGCGGCGCTGATCAGAATAAGGTAATAATAGGAGTGTGTCAGTAGCAACTGTCTGTAGCAATCAGGTTAGAAAATGTGTAAATGCACCTGCCTTACTAGGGATCAACACGCGCTTACTGCATGTCACTGATAATTTGTCTAAACTCTGCAGCTACTTCTAATAGCTTGAAAATGCTGTCAAATGTTTTTATTACCGAATTTGGAAAACTGCCGAAACTAGATTTGACTGACACTAGCAGAGATTGTGTTAATTTTAGGAATTCCTTAATCAAATTGTACTTACAGATGGCCAAAAATCCTGATGTGGGTTGTTGAATTGGAGGAAATGCATGCCAAATGGCTCAGGTGGAAAGAGAAACATGATACCGAGACCTCTGTGAATGCATTTAGAGAGAAGAGTAAATTCTCTTTAAAGCTCCCTTTAAATAATGAAAAGAAATGAATAAAACAGAAAAAAGAGGGTTCTCCCTGTTACTTTTCAGTGGATTCGCTGTAAAATGCTATCTTTCACAATTGTCATACTGCAGGGCTTCTACCAAGACTAGTGTTGTTGTGCTAAACAAGGCTCGCTCGAGATAAAGCTTGCCGTTGTTCGATCCCCGCCAGTGGCAGTTCTTTACTGTCAATCCTGAGTAAAACTGAACTTCCCACTTCCAGCCTCTCTACTAAGGACTGCTGCAATGGCGCACAGTGTCTGACGCCTCAAGTCTTGAGTTTGCCCTCTGTCTATCAGTTAGTCTGGTAAAAGCGCTAGAATATACAAGCTGTGCAAAAATTTTACTGATTACAAATTGCTCCGATAAAATATCGCTACGAAGAGTTGTCATCGATTTAAGAAAAATACATGTGGTTATTAACCAATTTATAATTATATTAACAAGTAAACAGGTTATTAAAACAAAACTTCTCCTTGTTTGGCTGGCCAAAATTACTATCGTGTCGGTTGACTTTCTTGTATTTTAGGAATTTGTTGTTTCCGTGTTGGGTGTACCTTTCTGCCGACATGATTAAAGTTGCCATAGATGAAGCAAATCTGCTCAAAATTTCCCTGGTAATGCCACTGTAAATTATGGAGCAATCAAAATTATACTGCTTTCTACTGAACTGGACTACTCACATCGTAGACTACATAGATTCGCTCAAAACTTTTTTCATGCTTCAACCTGAACTTAATTACAGAACTAGACTTATTTCATTTACAAGCATGGATATTATTAGTTTTGATAAAAGCCAGTGACTGCTATTAATAGCACTGACTGCTTCTGGCAGTTGGACTCACATCTGAAGTGCGGGGTGCTACTCTATATTAAACTACACGGTATGCTTGGGGTAGTTTCGACGTGTAGCTGGAATGTGCACCCCGCGCTCAAGTCATGTCAACAGGCGTGGTTTAATTAGCCTGGAATTGTGTTGGTTCCTCCGGATACGAGAATTTGAGACACATCCTAAGGACTGCTCTGCTTTGGAGGAATCCATTCAAAGTTGCCCTCTTCAGTTGTGTTTTACTAACACCAGTTCTGGTGAAGTTCGCTCGTTGATCAAACGTTTTTCTGTAGCAAGACTACTCCTATGCTTATTAGCGGTATTGGTTTTAGGTTGATTTTATGGTCACCGATGTCAGTAGCTTTGACTTCCCCCCGGACCATTTTGACGTGAACTATAGCAGAGATTGTATTCTTCATATTCCTGATAAAAGGGCATTGTTTGGGAAATTTCATGTTAGTCCGGAAAATCATTTACACAGAATGCACCAATGCAGCGTTTTGCAATTGCGTGAGCTCATCAAAACTCAAACTTAACTGAAGGCCGCCACCCGTTTTAAAACACTAGCTGAAACCCCTTAATGTGGTTCCATTTAGAGGAATGTGATCTTTGTTCCTGCCGCGTGTAGTTAGCTCAAAACACTACCCAGCATCTTTGCATTCGTTTCTGCTTGGAACTTTGTTAAAGACTCAATAATTAATTATGGTTTAGTATGTTTCATCGGTGGCTAAAACCTGGCGGCGTACTGCTGTTTACCGGTTACAACTGTGGCGACAAAGAACTGAGTCTTTCCTTTAAAGCTTACATGGCCAGTCGTCAATATACTTTATTGCCTATTCGAACTTATGCAGAAGCAAGTGTTCTGATGTTTTATGTCTTGTTAATCACAAATAGCGGTATTTGAATTATTAACTATTCAGCTGACTTCAAACGCGTGGACCTAGAAATTAGCAGTTCGGTAATGTTGTGGCCCAACCTGGTAGTTCATAAATAAAAATATTTCCCTAACTCTAACACAATTTCACAATTCTGATTTTGTCTCCACTAATTTCAACTAAAGTCTGACCAAAAAATGTAGAAAGCGAAATTGTTTTCTTTATATCTAAAAACGCTTCAAGATAGCTACCATAAAGTATATTTTTTCTGAACCGAACTGATGAGATCTTTCTTTTCGTGAAAAATTTTTTAAAATTTCCCGTGCGATTTTAAAGGGCGCCGCTTTTATATGTACAGAAAGATTGGTACACAGTATTACCGCGATTTTTTCAGGAAAAATTGCCCCTTCCTGAAAACTCTACACACCAACTTTCAACTTTTTTGGTTGAAAATTGCGTGAGTTATTCCATTTTTTCGATATTAAAATCCTTTGATCTTTGCCGCTTTTTATACTTTGACTGCCTACTACTCGTGACTCGATTGGTGGAAAACGTTTTCGATTAGATTTTCAGGACCGCCTAGGCGTCAGCTTTGAACTGATATGTGGCATTTCAAAATTTGAAAGTCGGTTTTTTCGAAGAATACCACTTTTTGACCCAAGATTTCGGCATAGCGATTCTAGCAAAAGTGAGTGAAAATAGCATAATCATAAAGTTCAATCCGAGGTGAATCCAACGATGTGTTTTCGTGGCTACGACTTATATTGCGACTCCGCAATGATTTTTCAAACAATTTTCCTTATTTCAGGTGGTTTTTGCTAGTTGACACTGGCTCAAGCAAATCAAGGCGGCAACATCAAAGACAGCCAAAAACCACCTGAAGTAAGGGAAATTGTTTGAAAAATCATTGCGGACGCAATATAAGTTGTAGCCACGGAACCTTTATATCGTTGGATTCACCTCAGATTGAATTTTATGATTATGCTATTTTTACTCAGCTTTGCTAGAATCGCTATGCCGAAATTTTGGCTCAAAAAGTGCTATTTTTCGAAAACTACTTATAAAGTTGAAATGCCACATATATCAGGTCAAAGCTGACGCCTAGGCGGTCCTGAAAATCTAATCGAAAATGTTTCCACCGAGCGAGTCACGAGTAGTAGGCAGTCAAAGTCGAAAAAGCGGCAAACTTCAAAGGATTTTGAAAATAAAAAAATGGAATAACTCACGCAATTTTCAAAAAAAAGTATGTGGTGTAGGAATTGCAGGCAATTGGACACTTTCCTGAATAAATCGCGGTAATATCATGTACCAATCTTTCTGTACGTATAAAAGCGGCGCTCTTTGTAATTGCACGGGAAATTTCAAAAAATTTTTTCACGAAAAGAAAGATCTCAGCAGTCCGGTTCTCTAAATATATACTTTATGGTAGCTATCTTGAAGCGTTTTTGAGATGTAAAGAAAACAATTTAGCTTTCTACATTCTTTGGTCAGACTTTAGTTACTGTCTTGCGATATAACGCTGGGAAGCCCGGTTCATACGTGTCTGAGTCTGTCTTTATGCCCATGTCTTGTCTCTGTCCTTCTGTCTCTATATTGATAGAGACAAGACGTTCGTGCTTAAAGGACAAAAGGATAGAGACTGAGTCATGTGACAAAAAATTCAGATACCATTGATCATTGTATTTAATAAAAAACATAACAAAAGCTTCTACAATTGAAATAATATTTTAATATTATTGTTGTCCTGTTAATGGTTGAAGTTATATAGCTATGTTGAAAACTAACTTTAAAATTGTATATAAATACAATTACTTTAAAATATTTAATTTACCAGACTTATCACGTGATAGCCTTTATTATTCTGATTGGCTGTCTCTTAAAGACAGGCAAAAAAGTTGAGCATTGTTGCTTAGATGCTCTTAAGGTGGTGGTATCCTTTTGTGCAGTGCTTTTGTGGTGATTTTTTGAAACGCTATAACTTTCGCAATTTTGGGAGTTGCAAAGAGCTTTATACAAGCTTATTATCTGTGCATTCACACGAGCTTGCAGAACTTGCAAAATTAGCAAAAAATAGCAGAAATGTTCTGACAAGCTGACATCTAACAGGATGAATATAGACCAAAAGTTTTTGAACATCGATTTCTCAAAACTGATGAATCGGCCAAAAGTTCTTTTTGTGCCACGATATGAAGGACATATGGCCCGAGGGACGTTTTTTTGGATTTGGCTCAGCAGGTCTTAACGGTAGAGAAAATCGGCCAAATGCACAGTAACACGAAATTTCGCAACTTCGCATTCAGTTTTCTTGCTACTCAATATGTTTTAGCCCAAACCAAGAAAAACGACCCTCCGCAGAAGTGCGCATTTCGATTCTGCCGAAAATCTCCGGAACCGTCGAGTAGTTTTTGAGAAATCGAAGTTCGAAACAAAATAATCGCAGTTTTGCCAAAATGGTTTTTCGACCAAATCTCTAGCTGAAAGCAATAAAGTCTGGCTAATAGGCATTCATAAAATGTGCATTTGGACGATGTATCGATTGAGTATAACTAAGCCAATTTTGTCTTTAACATGTGGCAGTAATTTTGAAAAAACTGATTTCCTCGGAAATGGCCATTTTTTGACCCTAAAAACAGTGTTTTGCTTATACTTAACGTGACTTAACCACTGGAGATAGCTCAAAGGTCATAAGAGCAAAAATGTTCATTTTCGAGTCCTCTTTCCAGCCATACCAACCAATCCCGTGTCTTGTCTACCTACTGGGAGCTTAAGGCCAAAAACCGAAACTTTCTTATCTTTGGCCTAAGAATACGGGACTGGTCTTAAAATGTTAAAGAGCACGGAAATAGGTTATTTCGTAAGTTTTAGCCCTTTGCGTAAAGGATTAAAGCCGTAGGAGTCAAAAATACCCGAAAAGAAACCAGCACCTTATGGACAGCTTAGAGACAAAAGGACAAACTGATAGACACAGGTATGAACCCGATAGAGACAAAGACATAGAGACAGAGACCTAAAGACGGAGACTTAGAGACAAGTATGAACCGGGTAGAAGCTAACTTTTTAAATCATAGTTAATACGCTTCGTTGTGCTTTTTAAAAAGTACACCAAGAAATTTACTAATAGATAGAGACATGATAAAACGCTACAGGGCCCCTACTAATAGCACAGCAGAAGTAAAAGCAAGAGTACATAATAGATAGGAGTAAGAAAGAAACTCTTACGCTAGCATGTAAGGTATTCTCGGTTCATTAACTCGGGACCCCTCCCCCCCGTAACTTCCGAGGGTGTCCCACTTTTCACTATGCTCTTCCCAATGATATAAAAATTGTTGCACATTACATTCCTTCGAATTTTTGTATTATGCAACAATTTTTATAGCATTGGAAAGAGCAGAAAAATGCTACAAAGTTATCGAATCAGTTTTTTAATTGCATTAACCTAATTAAAGTTATAATTAATTAATTGAAATAACTAATAAATTACCTACCATAAGCCTTAGGCTAATGGGCCAATCAGCGAGCAGACACACGCTTATATGAAAGCGTGTATTTAGTGAAAAGTGGGACACCCCCGGAAGTTACGGGGAGGGGGGGTCCCGAGTTAATGAACCGAGCATACCTTACATGATTTGTACATGCTAGCGTAAGAGTTTCTTAAATTCTTACTCTTATCTATTATGTACTCGTTAAAAGGGCTTTCGCTTATCTGGCAAAATATACATTAGTGATCCTGACTACCACTAACGACTTGATTATTATCACGTAGTAACAAAACAACAAATTGTGGGCATATCCTTTAGTTAAAACATCAACAAATTAAGGAGAAGTGGCCGTATACAAGGTCTGAGGTCTCCGATTTTATTATTATTAGGAAGTACCCCACATGTTCCAGAAAGCAAGATATATGCTAGAATCCAGTCACAAACCGGTGACCTAATATAGGATTTTGGCAATGCCCAATTCGTTCTTACACAAAACAAACGAACGTTCTTCCTCAAACTCTTGGTAGCAGAAAACCTTTCCCAGTTTTTTAGGAAAAAATAGACAGCAGTTTCTATTTTGCTGTGTTCAAGGCGTATTACTGTATCTCATGAAGTAACCCGTTGGGTTTCATATAAACAGTGCAAGTATGCCTATGTTTATTATTTCAGATAATTAAAACTTGTGGATTTGAAGCAGTCGAATCTGCTGATCTCACTGACCGATTTCAGGAGATATTAGAAGCCGAATTGTCGAAAACCGTGGAGGCAAAAGATGACTTTATAAAGGTAACTGAAACTCACAGCAGCTATACGTATAATGACCAATTTAGACAAATATATTTTGAAACTAGTGCTGTACCTTACGACTTGTTAATATGTTACAAACATGTTGTGTCGACAGCGCTTGAATTTCCTATACACGATTTCATATAGTAGTCAAATAGAAAGTTTAGTCAAAATTCTATTATTTTTAATTACTTCAATTTTTCAGAAATTTTCCTCAGAACAATATGATTATTTGACAAAGGGCTGGACTAATAAGCTATCTCATATTGCCAGCGGCGATCACAAATGGGCAATGTATCGCGCCCTTAAGAATAACGAGAGCGGACAATAAAGGATTCTTTTGCAATGTCTCATAGCTGCTCAATAATAATTTCAGCACTGCTCAATAATAACAAATATACATAATGATAACAGTGTGCAGCAGGCAGATTCTCTGTTATTAGCTGGTGAGCTATGCTCTGCACGCCAACGGCCCACCTCCCTCCTTCTCAGATCAAAGCATAGTGACACCCCCAGCAAATTATACCATATATAAGCACCACAAAGCAAACAGTTGTAGATTGTTGGGGATTGTTTCACTAGTGTTTGATTGGTGCAGGCCATTTCACATGGATCCAACTGAGTCAAGCCCACATAGTCTAATATACGGGGGTTTACTGTGCAACCTAACAAGGAACCTGACTGCTGTCTTATCTCTTACTTTTATCAAGATTATATAATGATAAGAGAATGCAGGACACTAAGCCTAGCCTCTGTTATCAGAGCAAAAACTATGCTCTGTTCGCCAACGGCCGACCCCCCACAAATTGGACCCATCACTTCAGGAAAAATTGCACGCTATGTTTATGTTAAGAAGCTCACAACAGACGCACATTGAACCAACCGAGTAGTTGTGTTTTCGAGTTTTAGCATGCAAGCCTAGCGCCTAGATTTCTTTGAAGTGATGGGTCCAATTTGTCGGGGGGGGGGGCAGCCGTTAGCGAACAGAGCATAGTTTTAGCTCTGATAACTAAAACTAGGCTTAGTGTCACACTCTTATCATTGTACTCTTGGCTTTATGTACTTTAGATAATTATATTGACAATAATAATAATAATAATGATAATGATAGTAATAATCACTATTATTATATTAGATTATGCTGTTGTCATCTACAATTTTTAAGTAATTAGTTTATGTGGGCTATTATGTGAATATGTTATTATGCTATATTTATGTGGGCACGAGCACCAATTTTTTAACAAAATGCAATGGACTGAGAACACCTACTTACTTATCAGCAAGTAGAAAGTCTTCATGAATTTACATTTTATGCTAACGTAATGACCGCTACAAACTTAAAGAAATTGAGTCGTAGGAATGTATAAAGTGCAAATAAATAAGTGCATTTCAAATTCCATATGTATGATTGGTGGATATTGTTTTCGGTTTGATATACGATCATTGTTTGATTAATGTTTCCATATCATACTCTCCGGCAGTTGCGAGCACACGCCTTACCTCTTCTAAGACAGGAGTTTCAAGTGTTATGGTAGCTTGGGACCCTGTCTGAAAGTCTGAAATTGCAGCTACAAGCTTTCTGACGAACTTGCAGTGCTAATTGTTTCGTAATGGATATTGTTTACAAAGGATTTATTTTAGAGGTATCAGTTTTGAAAATGCAAACCTTTCTTGGCCAGCAAACAGTTTTTAGCAACGTATCTACCAAGAGTCGATTGTATGCAAAATAAACTATTGGGTTAACAGTATGGTTCGCCAGCCAAAGAAAATGCAGCACTATAAAGCTTGTGTAGCCTAGCTCTACATAATTTGAGATTACAAAGACTGCTTGAAAATACTGTGATGAAATGACATAAATAGTGCTAGTGATTGCGCACTGCACGAAAAGTCGTGTTTCCTGCCTTAGACGATCTTTGGATATATTATCACCATCGTTTCCATGCTCTTTTCTTAGCGTTCTCACCTTGTAAAGTGTACAAGCGTTAAACACAACTTGTGCTACACCACAAAGAATTACGTAAACGGTGTTAAAACGCTTAGGTATATCGTTGATAATTGCATATGTTAGAATGGCGTTAATCCATGGCGCCAAAGTTTCCACCGTAAAGAAAAATGGTACGCAAACACTGACAAAAACAATGTGAGGACCCGCCGCAAATATTGCCGTCTTCAAGGGACTAAACCAGTAGTTCACCTTATTCCACTGTGTTATACTGATATATCGATTGAATGCTATCACAACAAACATGGTAGATCCAATCCACCACTGTATCCCACAGTTAAGTCCGGCATAGTGATCGCCTGTTGTAATATTCATATTGTCGTGATCAGTGATCAGCCTGTAGCCACTGTACAGTCCTATACTGCATAGTTCCAGTGCATCAGATAGACACAAACTGATCATAAGAGCAAAGGCCGGCCTACGAAACTCTTTGTGGTAGGAAAAAACGGTTCCAGCAATCAGATTTAATGATATCCCAAACGCACCGAACAATACATACAAATATCCTGCTATCTGTAGGATGTGCATTGGAGCGCAATTACAATACTTTTTTAAAATCTTAAACCTCTTACGGCAGATTTGTGTTACATTTCTGTCACATGTCAGGCACAAATTTTGTGTTGAGAATCGTGAGAGTTTTCGGATAGAGGCATCTGCTAGAGCAAAATTAATCAAAACATGAAAATTGATATTCACACATTAACTCAATCACAAAATTGAAAATACCAGCGTAATTTTCTTGTAATTTCAAAGGATGTCGTCATCTATGCTGCAGATGCAATTTCTTCACAAAGATACTGGCAGTGTGATCATGCAAGATTATTAAGTATGTAACAACCAGCTTGGCAAAACTGAGATCATTTTGCTGGAAGATCAATTCCTCAAAATCTCCTAACCAGATTGGAGAGATTTTGGGCATGTTTATGACTGCCGCTTCTGAGGGTGGTATCAAATTTGCGCTGAGACATTTTCATCATCGAAAATACATGTGAACTGTCTTTGTATTCCGTTTTCTTGCGTTAAAGAAGAGCTGATGAGCCAAATATGACTATTTCCTTTGGATTAAAGTGCTCAAAAAAGTTTGCCCTGATTCAGCCTTGATAAACCAATGAATGCGCGAGTGGGGTTTATGCACAGCAAGCTATTTACTAAGCCTCGCATGGTAAGGAAAATATGCACTCCATAAGCTCTCAAATTATGTAAATCTCTTTCCCACTCAAAGAATTGAGAAAGTTGCACAGCACAAACCTCTACAGAAACAGGTCAACAACCAAAATAATTTATAACATTCCACGCTGTTCACTATTATGTGTGGATTGTGCGTTTTGTCGATAAAGTATACTAGTGAATATTAATTATAATAAATTGAATTTTATGGATCGCCGTTCCGCTTAATGAGGCCGACTGAGGCAGAAGTAGCTCGACATTTAGATGCTAAGAACAACAAAGAATTTTAGTCGACTAGCGAAAATTATTGGGTCCTGGGTCGTTTCTATATTCTCTGATTACGGAAATGTCCAGACAACCAACAAAGTATCACAATGTCAAACAAATTAAACAGTACATGAAACAAAATATGTTTATAAAAACAGATCAATAAAAATGATCAAATTTTTAACTTACATACAACTTGTTTCATTTGTATGAGTACTCCTTCCCATCTGTGACTTGAAACTGCTACTAACTTTTTTAAAAACAGCAGTTCTTATTCTGGTATTAAATGCAACGTACAGATAAAAGTTTGACGAATGAACAAACCAAAACACAAAACCGAAAAATATTTGAATTTTCATTTGTAGTGCGTACTTTACCAAATTCAATAAAGAATCTTCATAAGTCAATGAAGATACAGCTGCCACCCCAACGACAGCTCTAATTGCATAAACAGAAACAAATATGAATGTAGTTTTCACTACAAGTGGCACAGTTAAACAAAACTGGAGGTAACAAAATTGCTTATCTTGCTCCCACTTAGCTTTTCGCTTTTCGTTTTGAAGCAATTTTGTGTCACGCCTTACAAATATTCCCGCAACAATGCAAATAGCCAAAACAAGAACAATTGCACCTTTTGTTATGTTAAGTGCAATTATAATTAGCTGTAAAATTCTACTATGACCGTTGGTTTTTGCCCAATCACGGTAGGAACGAAATAGAAGAAGTATATCTTTAAAATACAACAACGAACAAACCCATGCAAAAACAGTAACCTTAAAAATAAATGAACTATTGTTAATCCGTGTAAAAGACAGTGGAAACCACAGAGCGACAAATCTCTCAAGCGCAACGCCAATACACATATTGTCGTTAATGGCATCAAATACATGCATTATACCAAACGAAATGGCACTGATACTTTCCGGACTGCTGAATGTAGATTCCAAAGCAGATAATACTTCTGGCATCTTCCACAATATCATCGATAAGTTAGTGACAATTTCGTGGAATGCAATTACTCTGTGATAAAGGAAACTGGCCTGTTGAAAGTCCGGACCACGCAGAAGAATTATTGTTAACATAGAACCTATTATTCCTGCCACACCAAAGAATACTACCCCGACTAGTGACTTTCCCAATACTTGAATGTTATGTAAGGTTTCCATGTAGACTGAATAATAAGACATAATTTCAGATTTAGTCATAAATTTGGAAACGTTCATCCAACGATAAGCAATGCTTTCGTTCATTTCGGAAACAAGCTTGGATCGAAACGTGCCTCTAGAGATCTACTGCAATTTGGTTGCAATAAATAGGTGACAAAGGACTGCAGAAATTCCCAGGTTACCTTAACATTATTTCTGAAGCAGAAAGGTTTGCAAGCGCCAATGTAGACTGTCAAAGTCACTGTCACTGTGAACAAACAGCTGATTTTTAAAATGGTAAACGAAATCTGATTGACGTCAGACAAATGCAATTTCCTGATTTTTACTCAAATCGGCTTTGGTTATTGCCAAGAAAAGACTTGACACGGATATTTTCACAGATATCGAAAAGAAAACAAGTCGTAAACTGACCAAAAATACACATTAAACTAGAAGATCTTAATGTAAACGTTGAAAGATTTGAATTTGTGATGTTAAAACTGATTGACCATGACAACATATAGCTAAATGCTACATCCACAAAAAGATTCGTATTGTGCAAATCTATATGCTTGATACTTGCTGGCCGTACCTCATTTACCTTGCTTTTCATCAATAGCAATTTCAGTCTGAAAAAATTAATCAATTATTGTACTGAGTTAACGTAGGCGAATGAAACCTGGGACGAACATCAGCAACATTAGATAACTTCAGAAAGAAACAAAGATAACAATAACCAAACCTGTTCAGTTCCTATGGCTTTCAGCTTAATTAAACTTGGCATACTTCTCAGATTATTAAATCAGTTTTATTGAAGCGAAGTGGTCAAAGACGCAGACGTACAGCACTCTTAAAAGACTTCTGGAATGACTGAAAATGGTTGGAGACGATGAAAATGGCGTAAAACAAAATCTTTGCAATTGGGGAATTTTATTGCAATATAATTTCTGGAGAGTTTGTTTCACAGTAACAACTCTCCAGCCAAAACTATCTTCACGGTTGTGGTTACGTTCATCAAAATAAGGCTTTCTTCAGCGACTTATGGGTACGTCGTCTGTAAGTCGCAGGAAGTGCAGAAAGTTTCTGAGAAAGTGGTTTAATTTGTCTAGACGCATTTCAAGACATTTTTCTATATTTCGAGACATTTTGAAAACATTTCCAAAATATTTCTAGACATTTCCAAAATATCTCGAGACAATTTAAAAATATGTCGAACATTTTCACAATATTTTATGAGATTTTGAGAACATTTCGAGATATCCAAAAACTATTTCGAGACAAAACTATCTCGCAAGCATAGAAAACATATCTTAGAAAGGATATCAAGAAAATTTATATTAAGGCATAGTTTTAGAGAGTTTAAAATGTTTCCGGAAATTAGGTAAATTTCAAACATTTTGTACACAACTTGTGAGAAAGTTGGAATACACTTCGAGTCAAATTTATTGCAAAAGTCGAAACGTTTGAGATTCATTTAAAGATAATTTGAAAACATCTGAATATTTTTTCGCCAAGGTTTTGCACTCACTGTTTGCTTTATGGTGACATCATCCGATAATCAGGCTGCTATCATATCATAGCTATCATATCTACGGCATATGTGCAGCTTGTTGAGGCACCTTTTTGACCACATTTCGAATAATTGTTGTCTGAATCAACCTTTTCAGGTTACGCATCGAAATTTACTCAAACTGAGTCAAATTTTAAGCTGGGCTCTCCCATTTGTCCAATTCAAGGTTCAAATTTGTCTAGTTACTTCAAAAGTTACTTGTGTACAGCTTTGAAACTTAAAAATTGCCTAAAATTAGTAAATTTTCTTCGAAAGGTTGGAATGTCTCGTAGGTTAGTTGTTTCGAAGGTGGAAGTTTGTCTCGAAATTTTATTAAGTTTCCAAAAAGTTTTGCAAAATGTCAGGAAAGTTTGACAGACTTTCTAGAAAGTTTGTCAAGATGTTTAGATAGTTAATGAAACTTATTTCGAGACATATTTGGAGACAAATTTCCAACTTTCGAGACAACTTTTTCAGTTTTCTCTGAAACCTTCTGCACTTCCTGTGACTTATAATGTGACATACCCATTAATTTCGGTCGTCGTCGTCGGAAGCACCTGTGGCTCTGTTGGTTAGAGCGTCCGCGCGCTGAGCAGGTGACCGCGGGTTCGAGTCCCCGCCAGGTGGTCAATTTTTTGGGTGGTGTGCACCATTCTTTCATTCATTTAGTTCGTTGGTTTACCTCACTGCAGCGGATTCATCTGTGCTGGGAACTGAAATGATACTAATTTTGTTCTTCCATTCTGATAAATATATTTCCTAGCCTGCCTTCATGTTACAACTGTCGTCAAAAAATTGAAACTGGTGCAACAGAAACCAAAATATTTTAGTTTTTAGAGCACTTGTGACCGGAACCTATAACATTTCGTTGACTAAGGTAAATTGGAAAATTGTCAAAACTTTTTAATGGCTAATGTTTTAGATTTTATTTTAGATTTAATTTGGAAATTTTTAGTTTCGCCATCTCCGCTCAGTCTTGGTTGTACATTCTGCACAATTTTTGTCATCTCATTTTCAGCTAACAATTAGCCATTTCCAGTTTCTTGAATTGGTGAAAATTAAAGCGTACGACATTAGGCTCACAGAGTTGTCCAACTTTTTGCCGATTCCATCAATCCTGGTGATGATGATAACTCGACACTCAGCACTGAAGCCTGATTACAGCCAACTGATATTTTGAAAACTCGCTGTCGCCATATCGAATACTTTGCAAGTATTGAGCGTGAATAGCTTATTCTCTTTCCGCCTATGTCGCAGGGAATTCTATGACTAAAATCCTACCCGTAGCTTCCATTGGACTTTTCCACTTTCTTTGGGCTTTGCTCTTGCAGTTTCCGGTTTTGATTGTTTTCGCAATTCCCAGACTTTGCTGAAATTGATGCAGAACTCGTTTGAGGACCATTCTAAAGCGAATAGGCAGGTTTTTTCCTTTAGATTTTAGCCTCACCTTAAGTTTGACGTTTTGAGCCTTTTCAAGCTGTTAGAGATGCTGTTTTTCCCTGCAGAGCCAGTCTTTTTCTAAATCCGTTGCATAGGAGCATTTTTAGGTTTGAGTGCATGCTGCGCTGTAACAGGTCAAAGCAACGCTGCTGTCAGCCCATTTTTGAACTAAATAAACTAGATACTTTTTGTAGCTTAGATTCAAAAGAAATAAATCCAAGAAACAGCTTATAGTTTCCAAAACTACCCCACCCCCTATTCAAATCTATTTTCTGACGGTTCTAACTGTCAGAGATGGTCAGGCATTTAAAACCCATATCCAAATAATACGCTTTTCCTCTAGTAATGGTTCAACCGTGCTTCTCCGTCTGCAAACATTCGCGAATTCATAAACTTTGCTCCAACTTTAGCTGCCTTACCACCGCAGTTAGACCGTAAGTGCGAGCTACTAAAATCGCCTTGTCTCTACCTTTTCCGATTGGGGCTACATTTTGACACACACATTGTATATTGATCCACAGATATAGAGCATGGGAGTGGTCAAAATATCGGGTATTGAGATGATAGTTGCTTAGGTTGATGTTGTCAGTGTATTGCGAGATCATTTGATTTTTGGGAAATATTAAAAATCAAAAATCAAAAAACAACGCGTTGATATTGTTTTTTGTTTTTTGTTTTCCAAAACTAAAACAAGATTTCTCAGATCGACTGATTTAAGCTACTCACCGCAAATTTACATATTTAATTAACTAATTAATATTTGGTAAATGCAGTTTTAAATTTAAATTCTGTGTGAAAACTTAGAATTTTGAAATTGGACTTGACCATGTTAAGCCGCCGACCAAGAATGGCCAACGACCTGCCGACAGTTGTTTGGCTGCCGTTCAACCCGGCCGTTGTAAAACACTGCCTGTGCCTGATGTTGTACAAGTAGCGTGAGAAATTTTAAATATATGCATATAATAAAGATATCAGAGTATTATTATGCAATTTTTACATTACTCTATTGCCGTCCGTATTTCCCACTGTTCTATCTGAGCGCTCGTTCAACCTTCCCTATCTTTTCTGCAGTCGTGCTTTTCTCCCTACTCGTCTAACCAGCAGACGCCATAGTTTTCCACCGGCTTAGTCGCTATTATCAAGCGGGATCGGCTGCATATGGCTGGTTGCTGGTACCAAGAGTACATCTGATACGAATGTAGTTCCCTTGAGAGTGACTGCGATGCATTTTGTGCCAATAACCGCACGGTATTTTACTCGGGATCAAGTTCTCTGTCCCTGATCTCCTCTCCGCTTCTTGACTGCAGTCTGCGAGGAGGTCTACTGACGGGCCGTTCAGCGTGCACAAGGTGATGGGAGAATTACAAAAAATACTTAACTAATTAATTAATATTCAATTAATTAATATTTAATTAATTAATATTTAATTAATATTTAATTAATATTTAAATAAAAATAAATACTTTAAACCTAAAGAAAGTAGCATAATTTATTCGATCTGCGAAATCTTGATTTTAGTTTTGGAAAACAAAAAACAAAAATCAACAATCAAGCGCTTGTTTCTTGTTTTTTGATTTTTGTTTTGAAATCAAAAAACAAAAATCAAACGCTTGTTTCTTGATTTTTAATCTTTGTTTTGAAATCAAAAAACAAAAATCAAACGCTTGTTTCTTGATTTTTGATTTTTGTTTTGAAATCAAAAAACAAAAATCAAACGCTTGTTTCTTGATTTTTGATTTTTGTTTTGAAATCAAAAAACAAAAATCAAGCGCTTGATTCTTGATTTTTGTTTTTGAAGAGAAATTCAAAGCAATGCCGGGTAACTTTGGAATGTCCGTGGATCATTTGACCAATTGATTTTTTGTAAAAATCAAAATATCAAAAATCAAAAATCAAACGGTTGTTTCGTGCACGTTTGATTTTTGTTTTGACTCGAAAAACAAAGATCAGAGATTTTCAGTTTGATTTTTGATTTTCAGCTACAAAACAAAAATCAAACATCAAAAATCAAATTTTCAGCGCGCTGGTTTTCTGCTGTAGCAAAAAAGTGCAAATTCAATTAACTTTGATAAATCAAACTAACAAAAATCAAAAAAACAAACAGTTGTTTCCAACAATTTTGAGTTTTGATTTTATGTAACTAACAAAAATCAAACTTTTTCAATGCGATTCTTTATCTGGAAGCTCCAGTACAAGTTCTCAGATTTGGTTTCTGCAAAGACTCTCATGAAGCTCAGTAACCCCAGAAGACCATGGGTCTTTTCCAGATTACCCCCCCACCACTTAAAATCCTTTAAACGTGACCTGAGCGGAAATTTGGTATGCGTATGTTTTCAACCATGCTGAGCTCAAATATAGCAAAATTTTTCGATTTCGCGGAATTCGAAAGGGAGGACCAAGAGAAACTGAAACTTTTGTTGTTGATTTCGCGGAAAAGTTGCATATAGGGATTTTCTTGGTCGTTGAACACGAATCTGAAGTCCGTTTTTCCAATTAGCTTTTCGTTGACTTGATATCTATAAGCTAAAGTTTTAAGCTTAAGTTGTAAGTTTATTCTGAGCTAGCGAAACGTTTAATCTAAAAACAGACTTCAGTTTCGTATTCAACGGCCCTGAAAACCTCTATATGCAACCTGAATCTGGCGGAATCGAAAATTTTTTCTATATTTGAACTCAGCGAGGTCGCAAACATACCCATGCCAAATTTCAGTTTAATTGGTAAAGTGTTAAGAATTTGGAGTGGTGGGGGTAATCTGGAAAAGACCCATGGTCTTCTGGGTTTACTGAGCTTCATGAGAATCCTTGCAGAAATGGCTAATGGCAGATTTGGCTAATGGACTCCAATCAGGAAGTCTTTCCCCATTATCCCCCCACTGCTCCAAAGAAGTACCGAAGAAGCACAGTTTGATGGGTTGACTTGAAATTTGGTAGGGGTATAGGTTTTCGGATCTGCTGATATCATAAACGGAGGAATTTTAAAATATTAGTTAGTAAGGAGGACCAAGGAGATCAAAAAACTTTTTGTCTATAATTATGCTGAAAACTTGCATACACGGATTTTCTGAGGTGCTGAACACGATCTGAATTCAGTTTCTGAAATCATCGATTTAGTTTTCGTTAGCTCAGGATAAGCTTACATCTTAAGCTTACAATTTTAGCTTATCTTAAGCTAACGAAAAGCTGAATCGAAAAACGCCAAAGTTTGATTTTTGATTGTTTGATTTTGTTCTGGAGCTTCCAGATAAAGAATAGCATTAAAAAGTTTGATTTTTGATGGTTAGAAAAAGTCAAAAATCAAACGTGCAGGAAACAAACGTTTGATTTTTGATTTTTGTTTGTTTGATTTCGCACAGTTCTTAGCTTTTACCCTTTTCTGTTACAGCAGAAAACATGCGCGACCAGAATTTGATTTTTGATGTTTGAATTTTGTTTTTTTTGCTGAAAATCAAAATACAAACTGAAAATCTTCGATTTTTGCTTTTTGGGTTAAAACAAAAATCAAACGTGCACGAAGCAACCGTTTGATTTTTGATTTTTGATATTTTGATTTTTGCAAAAAATCAATTGGTCAAATGATCCACGGACATTGGAAAAAGTTTGATTTTTGATTTCTGATTTTTGTTTATTTGCTGGAAAAACAAAAAACAAATAACAATCTGTTGTTTTTTGTTTTTAAAGTGAAAACAAAAAACAAAAAACAAAAATCAACGCGTTGTTTTTTGATTTTTGATTTAGTATTTCCCAAAAATCAAATGATCGCGCAATACACTGACATGATGTGTTCCCGTCTGCAGAAATATACCAGACGTGCTTAGCTTTACGTGCAGCGAGAGGAAATCATCTTCAAAGTTGAAGTTTGGCTAACCAAAAAAGGTTTACATTTTGATGCAGCTATGATGCTGTAATTTGGATATACTCAGATATAAAATACATATATGGGATATAAAATTTTCTTTGAACTTCAAACCATGGGTCGAAAACATAAACGTAACCATACTTAATTTTATCTCATTGGTCCAGCTTAAGAACTTGTGGGGTTTGAGAGGATACTTGAGACAAGACCCAAAATTTATTAAGGTAGTAATTATTTAGGATTTTATCCATATATTTTAGCCTTCAAGGGATTGCTCAATAAGTAGTATTGTCTAATAATTGAAGAAACAACGGATTGTAGACAACTAAACAGCAATAATTCAAGAAACAACATTGTAGAAGACAGCACAAACAAACAAATTGAAAGTGAAAGAATAAATTTGGATTAATATACTTTTTCTTATATGCAAACTCGACAACTCAAATTGTTCTGGGTCCTAAGAGTAATTCTTTTTGGACAAAGAAATTATAAAAGAAGCATTTTCTCAAAGCCATTATCTCATCACGCCACCAAGTCTTCATATAAATGTGAATAAATGAGAAAGTAATTTGACTTTTAGCTATACATTCTACAAATAAAAGTGCAACGGACAGACAAAGTGCAATGGACAATAAAAGACCATCTTTAGACTAGGTCACGATGGGTCCGGTGTGCCCGGCAGTTTGACCGGGACTTGTAGCGGGCCGGGCTTTTGAGACCCTCCGAGCCGGGCCCGGGCAGGGCCGGGCTGAATCAAAAATTCCCGGGCCGGGCCTGGAGCCCGTTGCACGGCCCGGGAACAACCCTAATTCCACCCCAATATGGCGATATGCTCATGATTCAGCTCAGCTCAGCTCAGGCGCCAGTCAGTCTCTAAACCGGTTGAGCTAAAATAAACAAGCTTTAGTTAGCATACACCTACCTGGGAACTGCTATTATAGAGTAAATGCTGTTAGGTTAGTCATTTTCAACGTTAAGCCTGTTTTCCGCTGGCTTTGGTTGCCTACGCACGCAATGCTGTGTAGCAGAGAATTTCTCAGCTGTTTTTTAGCAACAGACAAGCTTCCAAATGTCGCGACTTTTTGTCGACGGTTTTTTTTGCAACATCAACCAGCTGGGTTCTATAAATAGGTCAAAAATCGGCTGCAAATGTCAGAATTAATTGGTGAAAATTAGCGAATAGTTTTACGTACAGCTTCGACAACCTTTTTAACCTTTTTTGGCTGATAGCCGTTTCTTTTTCTTACTCACGTTTTTCCTCTTATTATTGAATTTTGTGAAATTTAACCTTTGCATTTTTTGATAATTCTGACAAAATAAATTAAAGTGTATTTTATCTTACAACGTTACATCAAAGATGCTTTACGCTAATTAGATCGACGTACGACAGATGCACTTTAAGAATGTGTAAATTTTCACATAATTAAAACAAACTTTCCTGAAAAGTATTTTGTCTGCCGCAACTTCTAATAAATTGCTGTTGATTTCAGGTTTGCCGCGATTTGTACAATACTTTGAATGTCACAGTTTTTAATGAAGATTTTGCTGCTTTTTTCTGCTCACGTTGTGTGATTTAATTGCCTTTGCGCAGTTTTCAAGAGTGACTCAGAAACTTGACTTATTCTCAACAATGAAGCGAAGCGTCCCAGCCGAACCCACGCAACTTCGCCGATACAAAAGATATGGGGTGAGTTTTGGGGGAGTTTTATGCCTTTTAGTGTTTCATTTTTCTTCCAGGAAGGGAAAAAACTGGTCAGAAATTGCATACATTTTGTCGTACATAATAGAATAGAAAGTGTTACAGTTATGTTCCATCTTTCAAGACTTTCTGCTAATGAGTAGGTTTTAGTTGTCGCTTTCACGGATTTCGACAAATGTTTACTTTCTACTGTTTGACTCATAAAGACGGCTTTTTGCGTGAAGATTTTTGGCACCTTTCACTGTTAGTGACTCAGTTACTGTATTTACAGTAGTTTTGTAGTTTAGTATAATCCCTCTATTTTTATGTATAGTTTAACTGGCATTTGGTTGTACCACTAATTTCGTATATTGCGGTGTTTTCGCATACTGTAACCATTTTTCGATCAAAGATTGAATCATGGCTCATACAGCTTAGTTTAGGATTACCCTACCTTTTAATCCTGTGCTGTAGTGGTTAGCATGCTCGTTTGCTGATCGGAAAGTCCGTGGTTCGACCCCCAGGAGGGCAAAGGTTTTGCAATCGTCTTATGATCAACAATGTTTCTGAAATTTAGCATTTTCCCCCGAATATCTAGCCCTTGGCTGCTTACTTTTTGCTGTCCTTATGTAAGAGCAAAAATAAATCTTATAGTGAAAGCATAAGAGTATTCTCTTTCGTTGGAAGTGAAATTCACAGAAATTTGTCTTAGGAAAAACGCTTGGACAAATTTCAATAATTTTCAGGAAATAGCAGAAAGCTTTTGAAACAATGCTCTATTATGCGGCCTGCCACATGCCCGTTGGATTAAAGACTTTGCAAAAGCTATCAAATTGTGCAACTAATTGCAATTGCAAAAGCTCAGCGTCTAAAATCACTGAAAATCAGTTAGTCAAACGTTAAATTCCTTTTTATATCCAATGTTTCGCATACTTTTAAGTGTTGACACAAAAGATTGTGAGCGCGGGCTGCTGTTTACGTAAGACTTTAGCCGCGTGCAGTTTGCACTGTGCACTGTAGTAGGTAGCAATTAATTACGGACGTGCACTTCTTCTGTGCACATGTGCAGTTGCTACAAAAGAGTTACTGAAGTTGACGTAAAGGAGAGTTGCTTTTTCACTAGAAACTGTTTTTTCATTTCAACTCCCTGTCCTTCTGAAAACACATCTTGACTTGAAAAATCGTGTCCAATTCGGATGCTGTTTACAGTTTTATTTTGCGTTTCATTGCAATTTTTCTCTCCCATCCGAGTTTCAGTTTCAGTTTCATTTTTCACTCACCCATCTGACGAAAATTTTTAGGATTTTTTGGTCGAAGAGGGGGCTGAATTTTGGAAACTTAGATTTTATTTTTTTAATTTAGCACTATCAAATTGTGAAATCACCAGTAAAATTGTAATGTTTTGACCGGATTTTAATTTAGGTAATAATGTTAATACTAAAACAATGACATTTTTGTTAATTATTTTTAATCGGTACCAGCTTTCAGAGGAACCATCATTTGTTTATAAGCTTTCATTGTTTACATCTTTTGTTTTTCGTTTTTGTCACCTGTCTGTCAGTTCGTGATTTGAGGAGAACATGTTAATTCGACAACATTTTATGACACTTTGAATTGGTCGAACCTTAAAGCGAACAGGTATGTTTACGTACAACTCAAAACGGTATGTAAAGGTTAATAACTGAATGGTTGTTAACAAATTTTAATCCTTCCAATTTTACTAAATTTTTAATTTTAAAAATTTGGCACTGTAGGTGAATACGGCAAAATGCTGGTTAAACTTTGGTATATGCGTTCGCGCACAGCTTGCAAAACAATCATTAATTCTATATTTTTTATTATTTTTTAAATACAGAACGCTACTCATTTTTCATGTTTTCATTATTCACTGGATTCACTAAAATTTTAAAACATGATGCAGTTACAAAAACTTTTGGATTGATTCTATGCGGATTTAAATTGTTTGGAGTTGATAACCTCAATAACTGTGCAAACTGCGAACCCAATAAATACGAAATAAGTTCTTTTCATTTCTATTTCATCTTTATTCATATCACTAGATACAGCAAAGGTACATAATATAATAAGAGTATGAAACTCCTACGTTATCATGTACTAAGCATGCTTGACATCGTGGGATCGTTAACTCGGTTAACCCGAAAGTCTCGGGAGAGTCCTACCCTACACTAATTACATATGTACACGCGTTCATATAAGTGCGTGTCTGCTAGCTGATTCGCTAATTATAGCTTTAGGCTTACGGTAGATATTTTACTAGCAATCTTTTTAAATTCTAACTTTAATTAGGTTAGTTCTATTAAAAACCGATTCCTAACTTTCTAGTAGTTTTCTGCTCTTTTCAATGATATAAAAATGGCTGTAGACTGTACTACAAATTTTTGTTCTAATTGCGAATCAGCGAGCAGACACACACTTATATGAAAGCATGTAATTAGTGTAAGGTGGAGGCTTTCGGGGAGGAGGCCCGCGTCGACGAACCGAGCATGTCAAACATGTTTAGTACATGATAACGTAAGCATTTCGTACTTTTATTCTATTATGCACTCTTGTTTACCGTGATAAGCGTATAAATGTATGCTGAAAATCCAAGACATCAGCCCTGTGCTCAAATTCTCTAACCAGAATTAGTGATGATCGGTTTCTCCTTTCTGAAAATTAGAAGTCTTTCTCTTTCGGTTTATGGGAGGGAGAGTATTGCGATAATTTGTGTTGGTCTAAAAAAGAAACAATACTTTTCAAAATACCCTAAGTCCACTGGATGTTGAAAAATTAAAAACTAAAAGTTTCAGTCTTCAAATTTTTAACTTTCTTCGACTGCTGGCAGACTCTTTACTGTCAGCTCGTGGTACGTGCTGAGTAGGTAGGTGAACGACCAAATGGGACCCAGTGTCGCCCTCTCCATAAATGGAGAGCATTTGAAGTAGAGAAATTTTATGTTGCTTGTTGACGCTAATATCCCAAATGTGGCCTATTCAACTTTCCACTTACATATGTAGTAGTTGATTTTCTTGATTTACTAGGAATACATTTGTGGGAGGATCAGTTGTTACCTTGCAACGTCTGTATCTGCAACCGATAGCAGAGAGCCTGATAGCTGCCGCACTCATATCTTAGCCTTGATTTTTCCAATGCAAGCTATCTTCATCTTTGCAGTAGGGATCAGTCATTAGGCTTGTAGTGCATGTACCGCCAACTCATAGCACAGGGCCTGCCTGCTGTCACACTCTTATCTATTATGTACTCTACGCATCCAAACTAATTGATGCTACTTTTAGGAGGATGATGTTCGACAAGATCAGGAAGAGTCGGAGCCATTGACCCTCCTGGAAGCGCCGACACCGCCACCCCCAGAGTCCATGCCGACCCTCCGAGGAATTGGGACACCCTCGCTGTCACCCTACCTCTCTGACCAGCCCCAGGGTCCACCGTCCCGGAACCATCACCGACTGCCGCACCACCGATCCCACCATCCCACCATGGGCAACTACCAGTCCAACGCCTGCCCGCCCCGAAATCACAGTCCCACTGCCATCGTCAAACCTGTCAAAGACATTGAGTAAGACGGTTTGTCAAAGCGCTGGCACTGTTTTAGGATAGTTTTCTTCAGTGAGCAAGGAAGAGCTGCAAAAGGAAAATACATGAAAATCGCTGAAAATCATTCCTCTACACACCAGCAAACCTTTGGCTCAGTGTGGTTGGATTGCAGTTTTCCGTTAAGTACACTTGTTACGGTAGCTTTCAAGAAGTCGAATTGAAGAATGAATGATGAAACGGAAAATTGAAAACAGTCAAAATGAAACTAATCAAACTAATTAATTGCAAGATTAATTTTCTATTCATGGTCTTCGTCTCTCCGCCTCTTGTCCGCACTACACGAACTACTGGGAACAGCAGAAATATGGAAAACTTTAGTAGTTACTGGCTACTTCTAGTTGACAAACTTTTTCGTTCCTCTCAGAATGGGTTGGCTGTTAGGAATGTTAACTGTCTTAAAGTGAAGGAAAGATTAACAGTACTTAGTGAGAACAATTGGCTGGGCAGTCAATTTTTAGTTCAAGACACGAACTGCTACTTAATAAGACCTATAGACGGGGAACAATGACTGGTTGTATCCATTACAGTTTCGAGAGATTAGCTGTAATACAACTAATTGTTCACCTCTATAGGAGTGTAGTGGTGCGTGACTTTTTGTTTTTTCAGGCTCAGATTTCGCACCGCGGAGGATTTTTTCCAGTTTTTCGCGCTCAATTGGAAGGGGCTGCTTGTCTCAGTACGGAAGTTGTATTCAGAGAGTTAAGAAGTGGATTTAGCGGGGGATTCGTGCATTTCGTTTCCTTCAAACTTCATCTTTTCATGCACTAACCTTATGACTTCTGTGAGGAACTCTCTGCAACTTTTGCAAAAGTCTTCCCTTCTTGTTTACACTTCAGTTGCAGTTTTGTACTGTTACTGCAGCTGAGCGTTGCATCTTTCGCTCGCAGCTTTCTGAAGGCGTAGAGGTTCTGCTTAAGGTGCTGGTTTCCTTTCGGGTATTTTTTACTCATACGACTTTAATCCTTTACGTAAATAACTAAAACTTGCTAAATATCCTATTTCCGTACTCTTTAACATTCTGGGACCAGTCCCGAATTTTTAGGCCAAAAGATAAGAAAGTTTTGGTTTTTGGCCTTAGGCTTCCAGTAGGTAGACCAGACACGGGATTGGTTGTTATGGCTGGAAAGAGGACACAAAAATGAACATTTTTGCTTTTACAACCTTTGAGCTATCTGCAGTGGTTAAGTCAGTATAAGCTAAAAACCATTTTGAGGGTCAAAAAATGGCCATTTTCGAGGAAATCAGTTTTTTCAAAATTACTGCCAAACCTGGCGAACAATTTTGTTCCATTTATACTCAATCGATACAGCGCCCAAATGCACATTTTATGAATCCCTACTAGCCGGACTTTGTTGCTTTCAGCTAGAGATTTGGCCGAAAAACCATTTTGGCAAAAGTGCGATTATTCTGTTTTGAACATCGATTTCTCAAAAACTGCTCAACAAATTCCGGAGATTTTCGGCAAAATGGAAATTTGTACTAGTGCGGAGGGACGTTTTTCTTGGTTTTGGTTAAAACGTTCACAGTTTTGAGAAAATTTAGTGCAAAGTTTAAAAATTTAGTGCTTCCGTGCATTTTGCGAATTTTCTCAACCGTTGAGCAATACTGAGCAAAACCCCAAAAAACGTCCCTCGGCCCATATGTCCTCTCCATGATAGCGCAAAAAGAAATTTTGTCTGGTTCCGCAGTTTTGAAAAATCAATGTTCGAAAATTTTTGTCTATATTTAGCCGTTATGTCAGAAAATCTTTGCAAATATGTTTAATAATTTTGCTGGTGTCGTAAGCTCATATGAATGTCCTGATTATAAGCTTTAAAACGATGTATAAAGCTCTTTCCAACATTCAAAATTGCGAAAGTTACAGCGTTTTAAAATATCACTACAAAAGCACTGCACAAAAGGATACCACTACCTTAAATCTACATTTTTTGGTCAGACTTTAATTGCACAGTGGCTAACTTGTTGCTACTATTTTTGTAACAGTTAATGTATAGCAGAAAGCAAAGCCTTGCGGTAGCATTTCCGAAATTTTAAATTGAAGTATTATTAATTTTAATTGAATAAGAATGTGTTGCATTTAAACAAATTGTCTTGGCTTGGTTAGAATTCTGGGCTTTGAATTTTGTCTTTTGTTTTATTATTTTGCAGAATCTTTATTACTATTCTGAACGAACAATGTCTTAATTTTGCTATTCTTGAGCGATTTATTCTTTTTTCCGTAAACGATGGGCCTTGACTCACTGCGCCCTAAGTTTAACCTTTGGCATGTAAAAAATGATTGCAGCAAAGAGCAGCTGCAGTATATCACTGATGGACCACAGGAGTTCACGGGTGGCTGGAAGTAAGAATGGTGTTAACTAACTCGAAAAGGTCCTACCTTACAGCTCAGTGGGAAGCTAGCGGTCGGTCGTTCAATCCCCAGACTGACCGTTTTGCTTTTTTACTTAGTAATTTCTGTTCTCAATTATTGTTTTTTTGAAGTTTTTTTTGCGAACTCTACTCTAGACCAGAGATGGACGCTCAACGAAATTTTTTGTCCCATCCCGTCCCGTCCCGCACTCAATTTAGACTCAGTCTAGGCTAGGCCCGTTGAAGCTTCAAGTACAATTTTTTGATTCAAACTTTCAAATCTTACACATTTTCAGTGACTTGTTGCAAATTTTAGTGAATAAAGGTCATATTTTCGGCATCATGAAACTCATTCTTTCATTGCTTCCGGGAGATCATCATCAACAAACGCAACTGGGCACACAAGCTTTATTATTTTTACGCATTATTTATTTTTACAAGTTTTATCAAATCCAACAGTACTTAATAATTAGTGTTAACAGCAGCGTTCGTGAATATGGTGATGATGATGACGATGACTATGTCCAAAGCAATGCTAAAATTAGCAAACGATTAGTACAAGAACTGTTCCTGGAAGAAGGAACTTAAATTAAATTAAAATTAAATTTAAATTGCTCTCGAATTAAATTGACTGCATAACAAGTGCTCAGGAATCATTTTCGTGAATTTTATCAGTTTCCATACGTTTTCCAAAATTAGTATTTTTTGCAACAATTAAGACTTTTGTGGTGTGAAAGCTTATGTTAAAAAAAGATGTCAGTCAAGAATGGCTGACTATTAGGTTGTGTCACAGAGTCAAAATTGGATTACCCAAGGTCCGCTTAGTACAACCTAACCTATGTTGCTGTGTCAGCAAGTTTATATGTGCGCCCTGATTTGCCGACATTCAAAGCTATATCCATATCTCCTGCTGTGCCTCAAAAATAGGAATGAAAGCATAATCTTAGGTAGTTTAGTATAAATTCTAGGAATAATCAGCGGCAGGTGTCACTTAATTTCAAAACCGTCCACAAATTCTACTTCTTTCTTACCCTTACTCTTTCACAGGACTCAAAACAGCATCGATGGTAGTAGCGAGATTCCTTCTCCGAATGTCGTCTGATTTGCACTGATCGCTCTGTCTCTCTGAGTGACCTTCTTTCGTGGTAGGACCGAGTTGACGCCACCGGTTTCACCAGTTTCCTACGATCCACCGTTCTGGCATCGACTATTCGTTTTCCCGATTTTTCTAGACCATCTCTGATGATCTTTATTGCCTGAGTGGGACCCGGCTTAGGCGGTTTCGCAGCCACCTTTGGAGTTGAGTCACCTCTACGTCTTTGCGTTTCAGCCAGTATCTGTTGAGCCTTTCTCAACCGGCGCATTACCTGTTCCAGAGCCTGATTCGCAATTCCTTCCTCCGTTGATTCGCTCACGGCATCGAACATCATCTGTTGCACCAGCCGGGAGGAAATTCGCTCGACCTGGCGAATTCGCGGCTCCGCAATCTGACTCCGCTGAGCGGTTTGCGGGGCTGCGATTCGGCCCTCGCCTTCTTCCACGTCTTCCTTGGTGATCTCCCATTGGGCATTCACTTCCTGGATGCTTTCAATTCGTTCCTGCATGGCTGGATGCTCTTTTGAACTGGATGAAGTCGATGTGGTCGACACATCCACGGGTAGTTCCAGTGTCTTCGTTTTCACCGTTCCCTTTTTCGTCGTCTGGTGCTCTTCCTGTTGCTCCTCTGATTTCGCCAGTTGACATTTCAAGTGTCGATGACTCTTTTTGGCCGTTTCCAGCTTTTCTGGTTCTTCCACTCTTTCTCGGGATGCATATCGGGCCGTACGTACCACGGGTGCTTCGGTCTTCGATCCTTCACTAATCTTCGATTGTGAGATACTGGAACTGGGCGACGTCTGGGACGAGTCAGTGTGTTCCTTGGTGAAGCCCGGTTGAGTGGAAGTCGTGGACCCGGGCAGCCGGAAGGAACCGGCTTGAGTTGGCTCCGGGCCAAGAGTCAGAGACGCCGGTCTACTTCCTTCGGTAGTCGCCGCCGTCTTGGCGTATTCTGACACTCCGAGGGTTTTGTCCGTTTTTCGCTGGCCTTCGCTCATCAAGACGGCCGTTTTGTTGACGTCTTCCACGGCTTTCCACTTTCCATCTTCTTCGCCTGTTTCAGACGTTTCCACAAAGTCGGGTCCGATGCCGGGTCCCAGGCTTTCAGTATTGAACTGAAAGTCGACCGCCCTTTCCATGATGTAGTTTTCGTCCTCCGACATTTTTCCCTGGTCTCGATATCGCCAGAAGCTGAACTGTTTCAGCTGTGTCTCCTGAAATTCTTCTTCGATAATTTCGGCACCGGTAACAGTTCTTCTGGCTGCGTTGCTGTATCGAAATCTGGGCCCAGAAGCATTGATGACATTTGCGTCAAGAATGTCCGCCGGTTCTTCGTAGCCCATTTTCTTCGCTTCGCCCAGCTGTTTCTCGATGCTGAGTCGATCCGTGCTCTCATCTTTGGCATTTTCTTGTTTTAGGTGATGCCGGTCGGCTGCTTCAATTGGTTTCTGATTCGCCAAATCGCCGAAGATTTCCAACAGATCAGCTGTCTTCTTTTCACCAATTTGATATTCTTCTGCTGTCTCGAATTTTCGAACTACCTTCTCCTGTACTTGCTTTTTGTGACGTTGCAGGGCAGATTCTTCCAAGTCAAACTTGTTGGCTTCTTCTGCTTTTGCGTCGCTCTTTTGAAGGTGTAAGGCGTGCTCTTTGGCTGCCTGAGTCTGATTAGAATCGACTTTTCGATTATCCAGTCGGTAGTCCCTAGGAATTCGGTACTGTCTTGATTCCTCTAATCCAATTGTATCCTCCACTACGGCTTGTTCTTTCTTTTCTCCGATTTGTCGTACCTGATCGCTTTTTTGCTGCAAAGTGGCATTCAGGGCAATCTTGTCCATGACTGCTTGCTTCGAGATTCCCTTCTGTCGAATTGATTCTGTTGTCACCATTTCTTGACCAGTTTCCGCAATTCTTGCTCCGACCAATTTTCTTCTTTCTAGACTTTGTTTTCTTGAAATGTCAGTTGAAGCCGCTTTACCCTTTGAAACTGTGGGAATTTTTTCTGTGTTTGAAGTTAACTTATGAGTCCTTTGATAGCTTTTTATGGGTATGAGCTTCTTGGCCTCCAGTGGAGTTTTTTCGGCTATTTTGGCAGTAACGTCAGTTTGCTCTGCTTGTCGTCTGCTATTTGTTGGTATTTCGTAGTCTTGGTAGGTATGTGGCATCGATTTGACCTTTACCCGTCCGCGAACATTTCGCTCGATTTTTCTGAGCTCCGCAAATTTTTCGGCTGCAGACGCGGCTCCTTCGGCCATCTTGTAGTCTTTGGTCAGTTCCGCTGGGTTGCTTTGATTCGGTCGGGCAGATCGCAACAGTTCCTGTTGCTGTCGTTCTGCCGATCCGAGCTCGGTTGATCCGATCTCGAGGCCGCGCACATCAGTGTGCTCGACTTTTTCTATCTTTCCTCCGATTTGTTGCTGTTGTCCTGTGGCTCTGATTGCCGTCGATTCTCTGTTGGCATTTCGGACACCTTCCTTAATCTTCATTTCGTTCAACCCCGCTCTGTCGTAGGCTTCGTTCTGAGCGGTCGCGACTAGATTCTGCCTTCCCAATTGTGTCATCTGAGCAGCTTCTGCCTCTTTCGCGCCTTGAAATTGGGCTTCTTTCGATTTTTCCTCGACTTTCTGAAATTCCACTCCTCTTTTCTGTTCCACTTCACCAAAAGCGACTGATCCAACCTTTGGTCTTATCGGGGACTCAGTTGCCTTTTCTGTCGCACCTACTCCTTGTACTTGCGACTCTTTAATTTTCTGTTTCAGGTCCTGAGATTGCATCTGCTTCCAGTGTTCCGCATTGCCGAAGATTGTATGGAAAGTGTCCTTCTTTAGCTCTGACTCTTTTGTCTGCTGTGTTGCTCCGGTTCCCTGCTGTTTCGACTGGAGCACTTCTGCTTTTATTTGTTTCAGGTCCGACTGTTGCTGTGATTCTGCTGCACCTTCTCCGGTCCGCATGGTCTTAGTCTTCAGTGGTTCCAGTTCAAACTGGGTCTGTTGTCCTGCGGCGTGCCAGTCGGCATTTCTTGGCTTTATGCCAAGACTGGTTTCATTCAGGTGACATTTGTCACCGGATGCGCAGGTTCCGGTCTTCTCAGTTTGTCGTTTGATCGACTCTTCGTTCATCTTCAGCTCAGAATCCGCCTGTGTTCCTCTGATTCGCCGGAGGTTTTCTTGGATCATGTCTTTCGACAGTAGGGAAGCGGCAGTCTCGGCTTGAAGCTGGCTTTCAAGCTGTCGGTACTGACCGACTAGCTTGTGATCTCCAAGAGACAGTCGCAGTCCCTGCTCCGTTTGCTGAGCCAGGTCGACCCGGTCTCGGAGTTCTTCGAAACCGGTCTGCTCCGTCGGATTTTGTATCATCGGCTCCGTCTGGAATCCCTTTTGGAATAGATCTTTCTGATCCGTCAGCATTTTGTTCGCCGTTGATCCGATGAGGCACTCCTGTTTCGCCCCCGGCTGGATCAGTTGATCGATCAAATCCGTGAACTGGGCATTTCCTCGACTCGTCTGCATCACCATTTCTGCCTTCATTTTGCTTTCGTTCAGCTCTTCTCGATTCATCTCCATCCATTTTTCCAGCCGCACTGGCGTCTTTTTAGGTATTATTTGCGAGCCTGCCGTTTCTTCGTCCAGAGATTTTCGTCGCTTGGCCTTCTGAACTTCCTCCATTCGAAGCCGATCTGCAGCTGCAGTTTCGGCTTCCCCGACGGTTTCTTTCTCTGCTTGACGAACTCGTCCTTTGGTCGGCATTTCTTCTTTAGTTTCCTTCATTCGGTACGGTTGGTCTATTTTCGCCGGTTTCGATTTCGGTTCCCGAATTGGTTCTTCGTCCGATTTTCTCCGTTTTTCGATTTCCGGATGTTCCGCTACCTCTTCTGGCCTCGTGCCAATCATCTCCGCATTTGCTTCGTTCAGGGCGAAACCAATCTGTGGGAAAGCGCTTAGACTCAGTTCGGGTATTTCTTGTTTCGAGAAGCGGGCCTCGTTCTTGGGCGCCAGACTTTCAGCGCCCCACATTTTGATTGGCTCCTGACGTTGTTCTTCTATCATACCTTCAGCGGGTCTGCTGAAAGGAGTGACCAATTGAGTTGCCGCCTCAAATCGCTCTTCCTCGGCAGTTTCTTGTGTCTCAAAGCTGGTTTCGATTGATGATCGCTTCAGCTCTTTCAGATCTTGACGTTGTTCATCAACCTCCATCCCTTTGAAAGCGGTTTCCTCGAATGATCTTCGTCGTGATTCGTCCAGTACGGCTACTTTGCCGACACCAGGCGCCTCCTTGGGCGCAAACGCCGTTTCGATTGAAGGTCGTTTAACTTCTTTCGTTTCTGGCTTTCGTTTGTCGACTCCCAATTGCTGGAAAGCATCTTCTTCGAATGATCTTCTTCGAGATTCTTCGGGTACGGCCACTTTGCCGACACCAGGTGCCTCTTTGGGCGCAAACGCCGTTTCGATTGAAGGTCGTTTAACTTCTTTCGTTTCTGGCTTTCGTTTGTCGACTCCCAATTGCTGGAAAGCATCTTCTTCGAATGATCTTCTTCGCGATTCTTCGGGTACGGCCACTTTGCCGACACCAGGTACCTCTTTGGGCGCAAACGCCGTTTCGATTGAAGGTCGTTTAAATTCTTTTGTCTCTGGCTCTTGTTTGTCGACTCCCATTTGCTGGAAAGCATCTTCTTCGAAAGACCTTCGTCGTGATTCCTCTGGCACTGCCACTTTGCAGAGTCCCGGCGTTTCTCTTGAGATAAAGGCCTTTTCCATGGAAGATCTTTTGACCTCCTTAGCCTCGGGTTGTTGCTTACCAACTCCCATTTGTCGGAAAGCATCCTCCTCGAAAGACTTTCGTCGCGATTCTTCAGGAACAGGCACTTTGCCAACGCCAGGCGTTTTCTTTGGCAAAAAAGCGGTTTCGACCGATGGTCGCTTGACTTCCTTAGCCCCAGGTTGTTGCTTGCCAGCTTTCATTTCCTTGAAAGCTGTTTCCTCGAAAGATTTTCGCCGTGTTTCGTCTGGAACGGCCACTTTGCTGACACGTGGCGCCTCCTTTGTCACAAAAGCAGTCTCAATAGACGGTCGCTTCACTTCCTTTGCCTCTGGTTTCTGTTCGCAAACTCTCGATTTTCGGAAAGCATCTTCTTCGAAAGATCGTCGTTTTTCCCGTTTTTCCAGTGGTTGTTTCTGCCCTGGAAGGCGAAAACCGCCCTCAATCATTTCCGGTCGAGGGATTCTCGATTTGAATGGCTCCTCTACGGAGGAACGTTTGACCTCTTTGGCTTCTTTACGGCTTTCAGTCGCCATTTGTCTGAAGGCTTCTTCTTCTTCTGCAGAGGATCTTCGCCGTTCTTCCATCCGTCCAGGAGGCCCGTATTTGCCTCTTTTGCCCATTTCTTTAGCTTCCGTAGAAGGACGTCTTGCCTCCTCCGTAGTCTGTGGGGGTCGCTTGCCAAAGGTCGCTGGCTTGAAGGCGCCCTCTTGACTAGATCGTCTTCTTTCCTTTCCGTCGGCTTCTTCCAGCTCTCCAACTTGGCGCAAAGCCTTGGCTGGAAGTGCACTCCGTTCCGAAGTCATCACTTTGGACGGCTGGCGCGGTAGTTGCTGGATGATCTTTTGCGCCGGCGCTGCAACCATGACGTCACAGCTCATCGATACCTTTTTGATTTCGATCTCTTCCGCTTTCTCCGCATCTATGACGCTTTCGTCTGGCTGCGGAGGTCCGTACCCTTCGTAGCCCTCTTCGTGCTTTGAGCGACGTTTTCGGGTGACTGTGCGATCCTCAAGATCTTTCGTTTTTCTTCGCTTCACCCGGTAGCGTTTCATCATCTGTTTGGACAGTTTTCGACGTCTCCGCAGTTTCAGGTCAATCTTTGCCGAAATGTTGGTTTCTTCGACGCTTTCATCGTCTACGGTGCTTACCGCACTCATTCTGGCAATGCTGGTCTGCAGTTCTGTCAGGGCAGTTTCCCCGCTTTCTGCGTCCGTTACTTCCCCAGCTTGACTGCAGGTATTTTCTTGGTCTGTAATCGCTTTTGCGCCGTGCAGAAACTGTAGCACACCAGCTCTGGTTGCGTGCATCATTTCCACACTTGCCGTTATCTTTCGCTGTTCCTCACTTTTGTCCAGCTGCTGAGGGACCGTGCTAACCTCCACAAAGACTTGCTCCTCGTCCCGCACCTGAGTTTCCTTCGTCACCTCTTCTTCCTCTGTTTCTGCCACAAACTGTTTACTCCATCGTTGTCCTCTGACCAGGGCTTTGTCCTTATCACTGATCTGTTGAACCGCTCCGCTTGGTTGAACAGGACAAATTTTTCCGCTTTCTGGCATTGTTTCGCTTTCAGCGAATTTTCCGCTTTCGGCCGTTTTTCCGCTATCCGCGAATTTTCTGCTTTCGGCAATTTTTCCGCTTTCAGCAAATTTTCCGCTTTCGGCCATTTTTCCGCTATCCGCGAATTTTCCGCTTTCGGCCATTTTTCCGCTTTCATCGAATTTTTCGTTTTCGGCAATTTCTCCGGTTTCACTCAATTTTCCGCCCTCCTTTAGGTCCCTGACATCCACAAGCTCCACATCGCTTTTTCCTGTCACCAGAGACATCTCCGATATTGCTTTTGCCTTTCTGGGTGTCTTCGGATAGGACCGGGATCTCTTCAGCGGTATTATGGCCTTCTCGATTCGTCCCGCCTGAATTTGATCGAATTTGAGGGGTGGATTCGGCCCGAGCGTCGGAAGTGCCTGTTTCGACGGTGCCTTGGCGTCAAATGACGGTCGTCTGCCCGACAGTTGTCGCATCGCTTGGGCCGTCATGAAACTTTTGCTGTGCTCCGTGGTTTCGTCCGGATACATGCCGATTGCCGACTCCGACAGTCTTCGAGCGATACTCTCCGTGTATTCTACCGGCAGGTCGTCGGCACTTTTCGATTTTCTGATATAGGCCTTCGGCGGGGCACCCGTTCTGGAAACTCGTCCCGGTATCACCGTTTCCTGTGACAGAAACGCCGTCGAGACATCCGATTCCGGATAGCTGATTTCCAGCGTTGTCGCCGTCGTTTTCTTGACCGTGATCATTCTCCCTGGCTGGCCGACAGCAGGCAGGCCGCCTGCGGGCCGGCCAGGCGATCTGGCGGTTTTCATCCGCATCGGTTCATCGTTTCGCTGAGCCAGGGTGACCTGTTTGGCCACCTGGTTCGTCTGGAGGGTCATCTCCTTGGCCTGATGCGGAGTGTATTCTCCGATCAGCTGGCCGGTTAGGCTCTGATCGCTGGAGTGCACTATCAGGTCGCACGACTCGCTGCCGGCATGGCTTTGCGGCTGCGGCGGGGTCTGGACCTGATAGTAGGCCACTTCGCTACGCAGGAGGCTCTCTGGCTCCGTGGTGAGACTCTGATCACTGGAGAGATCCATCAGATTGAATCCGTCGTCGTAGCTGGGCATCTGCTCCGGTGGCGACTGCGGCACGGTCAAATCTGATGCGGTCTTGGTGGAGGCGTCTGCAATATGCAAATTAGGTTGACTCTTGGGTCGGCTGACCCAGGTCTGGTCTGGGTTTCTGCTATATAATTAGATAGATGTTATATCATATGCAGTAATGATTACCTTACATTATTACATAAATAGATTTATAAATAGACTTAGATCTATTAATAGAGTGATTTCTAATCATTTATTATTATTATTATTAGTATTATTATTATTTTATATGTAAATATTATTTAGTCAGATCACGGTCGCTAAGGAATGGGAGGAATGACTTATACTGTTTCCGTTTTCCACTGGATTTTGCCTGTTCCAGTTTTCTCCGGTTTCAGTTTCCAAACTTTCTTGATATAATGTTTTTTAATTATTTTGCTCGGAATTCGTTAATTCCTCATATTCGAAATTGTTTATCGAATTGCTTTCTTCATTGTTCAGGCAATTTTTAAACGTTCCCATAAATCACAGGCATGCATTTTAGTCAGCGCTTTCGGTCAGTGTCCACTCCACAGAAAATTTTAAATTTAAATGTAAATTTAGTTTTATGTATTTAATTAATATTTCATCTTACTATTAATTAATTTAGTTAATCTTAATTTATATCCTAAAATTAGTAAAAGCGGTACCAGTCTGAGATCGTCGTCGACCCTGTGCGGCTCCGTCCAGCTCATTTCCACTGGAAAGAACTCGGACATGTTTTCCGGTCCGTCTTTTCGTGGGTCGTTGCGGTAGAACCAATTTCGATCGTTTCGATTCCTTTCCGTTTCCGGACCGTTTCGCCTTTTCCGAAACGGCTTTGCGTCCGCAGTAGGCGGATTTTCCCGCTTTCAAATCGATGACTTCCTGCGGGCCCACTTCCAATTCGCCTTTGCCGTAATTCGCAGCTACGGGGGGAAATGGAGTTTCGAAACCGCTCGCCGAATCACTGGAGGGCTTTGCCGTTTCGGATTTCGATTTTTCGGGAGATTTCGTTTTTAGGGGGCAAACTGAAACAAAAAAGAAAGCTTATCTTATACCAGAGAGAGGTAAAAGGATCCAATATAAACGTTTCAGATTTAATGTTTTTTTAATAGTTCAGGGAGTTTATTTTAAAAATCATTGCTCGGATGCATACTTAATGTTTGTTAGGCTTAGTTGTTTATAATCAGGGAAATATCTTGTAGAGACTTTACTTCGGTCATAGGGCAGATGAGGATATATTTATAGTGTGAGTGAAAGGTTGACTGGATTGAAGGTGATTATATTATATTATATATATATATATATATATATATATATATATATATATATATATATATATATATATATTGAAAGATTGAAAGTTGCGAAAAAACTGCGCAAGGCTGGAATCGAACCACCGAGCTTTGGGTTAGAAAAGTAAAACGCTCTACCACTCGGCTATCCTTGGACAGCGAGACTGCTTTATTATGCTAATTTCAACCTTTCGGAGTTCGCACTTATCGTACGATTAAAATTTTGCAAATACCTAGTCCTATATCAATTCAGCAAAGGTGGTCAGAAAAATTTCTGAATCGGAACAATTTCTGACAGAAACAATAAACAACAACAACAGAAAAACAACAGAAAAAACAAACAAACAACAACAGAAAAATTTCTGACTCTGAACCGGTATCATTTCCTCAACCTATGGAACAACTCTAAAGTAAATTTCTAAAGCAATGCGTCGAAGAACTACAGTAATCACCTTTCGGGGTAGTGGGATTTGCAGTCCAGGCGCTGGTTTGATCTGCCTTTCCAGAGGCCTTGCTGCCTGCGCATTGCTTGGATTGCGCCGCATCCTTCTGCGCAGATTCCTTGACGTATGCGCAGGATTCCTGGATTAGCGCACTTGCCAGAAGATTTGCCGTCTGCAGGAAGGCTTCTTCTGCAACGGCATCGGACGGTTTTTCCGGATTTTTCGGATTTTCAGACATCAGGATTCCTTGGATTTTGTCGCGCTTTTCGAATCTGAAAACCTACGATCACAGTAAACTAAGATTTTGGTGAAAACAGAAAAGCCTGACAATTGCGAAACATTTTCCAAGAATATTTTAGACAACTCTACCATTTGATTGAACCTTTTTGTTTTTAACTTACTACGTTTAAGCCAAATTTGCGCTAACAAATTTAAGACAAATCTAATTTTTACAGACTGCACTTCTTTGTGGTTTCTAGGTTTTTCTAGCCAAATAAAATCAACCAACTCTTCCAAATTATTAACAAAGTTACTGTTACCTCAAAATTTCTTTTGATAAGCAAGCAACGTGCTACCAAATCGAGTTTGCAACAGGAGTAACTACACTAGTAATGAATGATTAGTGGCCGATCAGAACTACTTCTAACATTTTTGAATTTTAGCAAATCTTTCGTGCTACCGTAACAAGACTAACAACAGCAGCATAGCAAATGTTCATAAAAATTACTCAACTAAAATTTAGAAGATTCTTAAGTTTAACCATAATGTGTTAATTTTAATTTTATTTAATGCTAGCTCTAAATTTTAAGTAATTGGAATTTGATTTTTAACGTTTATATCAAGAGTCCATAATAATTTCCCTTATATTATAGAAGAATATCTTCTATAATATAAGGAATTATGGACTCTTGTTTATATTTTAATCAATTTTAACTTTAAATCTTAATTAACTACTCAATTTTAACTTCAAATCTTTCTACCATTTCAGAACTGCCACCATGGAGTTCAAGGCATGGGACGTCTTTCGTCTGCTACCACCGCGCGCTGACGACAATCGACGCAGCTTCTGGCTGGATCTGGCCCTTCAGCTCCTGAAGTTGATCACCTACCCGCTGGTCCTGGCCCTGTTGCTGGGCAGCGCCCTTGTGGCCAAGAGCAGCTTCCTATTCATGACCTCGGCCATCGGGCTGGGCGGGCACAATCTCACCCTCTGTCCCAACATTAGAGCTTTAGGTTGGTCCCCGATATCTATTGCAAGAAAGGGTTGAGTAGAGTAGAGATAAAATTTCCCAACATTAGAGCTTTAGGTTGGTCCCCGAAATCTATTGCAAGAAAGAGTTGAGTAGAGTAGAGTAGAGTTAAAATTAAGTTTAATTAAGTAATGAGAATATGATGAAGTCCACTCACGCCTAGCCTTGAATGAGTGGACGATACTGTATTTGGCAATGGATGCCCATAAATGCGTGAACTAATTTCACTGTAACTTTAATCGGAGAGTCGGCGAAGGCAAGTGGCTAGAGTTAATAATATCTCGGAACATGTTGGTTCCTTGAAAAAAACAGTAGTCAGAGTAGAATTGACAGAAGGCTGTTGAAATTTGATTGACAGGTGGTTGCTCCTCCCATGTACAGTAAGTGGCCAATGGAAACAGAGCTACCGTAATCCTTTAGTTTCTGTTGTTCTCCCACATTACGATAGCTCAGTTTCAGTAGCTATTTCTATGGCTACTGGGAGGAGTCAATGCCTGTCAACCAAAATTATACATATGTTTCTCTTTGCTTTTCTGGTATTTTATTAATATGATACTTCTAAATTTGTATTCATGTATGATTTTGCATAGTATATATATAAGTATATATTAAATTATTTTAATTATTTGCAATCTTAGGTCCCCATCGTAACAGTACTGTAGTTTTGGAGCATCGCCATATTGTGAAATACGTTTGGGCCGTATTTCTGACGCTCTGTGCTCCGGAGCTCTTTTGCCTGATTCGATGTTTGCAGCGAATTTTCTTCAGGAATGTCAGAAAGCCTAGTGTTGGCCAATTTTTTGCTGTAAGTTAGTCGAATTCTACACTTCGTTGTTATGTAAGCAAAGTTAACAGGTGGCAGCATTGTCTCATGAAATGGGTGAGAAAAGCACTGATGTCTCATTCACTGAAAATGTAAGTAAACTCCAGTGCAATTTAAATTTCAGTTTCTTCAAATTTTTCATTCACCGAACGTGAACTATTTTTGGAAATACCTGACACTGAAACTGAATTTATTTTGGTGCGAAAACTGACACTGGTTATCTGAGTATTGTCTTGTCACATCTCAGCTAAGACTATAGCTGGAGTTCTCAATTAGTAATTAATAAATAGTATATAATTAGTAATTAGTAATTAGTAAGCAATCAAGGTGACAGTGTTGCACCCAGAGACAAAGAATTTAGTAGATGGGTATCTAAACTGGAGCTACTAGCGAGCAATGTGTTATGGAACTCTACTATTTTCTCTGAACATTTTAAGTAACTAAAATTCGTTGATGTCACAGTTTCGCCCTGTATTCCTACTCCAGTTTCATGACTTCATCTATCTCTGTCATTTTTCAGGCCTTCATCCTAGAAACGCTGTCCGCCGGCGGTATCGGCGTTCTGGCCTTTCGAGTCCTCCCCCAGGTCGATGCCGTCAGCGGAGCCATGATCCTCTCCTCTCTCTGTTTCACCCCGGCCCTGCTGAGTCTGCTCAGTCGAAAGGCCGTGAAGATCAGCGGGATCCTCGTGATCCTGGATCTTCTCGCCATCGTAGCTCAATCCACCCTCTTTTGGGCTCTGCCCATCTTTGCCCCCGATCTCAGAGGGCAGGCCTGGGCCCTGCCCTTGGTCGGGGTGCTCTGCACCCTTCCCCTCTGGGAGAACTATGTCTCCAAAGACTCCGTCTTTCCCTGCATTCGACGCCTGGCCGTCCAGGCGGAGCGTATGAAGGGCGTTCGGAGTAAGACCTACGTCTTCATTGCCCCCTGGAAGTGTGTGGTCTACTTCTGTACCCTGTTCGGATTCCTGGCTTTCCGGATGGACCTACATCAGCTGCTGGAGCTGAATCCGTTTGCGGCCAAACCGATTCAGATTGTGGTCCAGCATCCACTGCCCGGGAACAGTTTCAGTCCCGATCCCTTCTCCGCTCGCAATCACAATGACGCACTGCCCGGTCCGGAGCAGTCGGCATTGCGAAACGCCCTGCTCAATGACCACGTCATTGACCCCCTCCAGTGGGGGAATGATATTGGCGGAGGTCGTATCACAACCACAACCACGACCACAGCGCCACCTGACGACTACGAGTGGCTGATTTCAGCCACAAACGGCTCAGCCCGGGCCAAACGCCAGACGGTCCCCCTGGGGCAGGATATGGTGATTCGAACCTTCTATACGACCCCCCTAGACGCCCTATGGATTTTCTTTATCACTGTTCTGTCCAGTTTTTTCTGTTATCAGTGTGGCAAGTTTGCCTGCAAAGTAACGATGCAACGATTTTGTTTTGCCCTCCCTCTAAATTTGGTATCACCCAGTCTAGTCCTAGTGCTGGCTTCGCTCTGCATTCACCGATTGGAGGATGCCTGCTTCCTAACCGAGATTTTGCCCTACGAAATCTTTTGGACCTGTTCTGGGCTGAGATCATTTCACCAGTTCCTCACGGATACCCGAAGCTGGTTCTGGGTCCTCTGGGTCGTGTCCCAGTTTTGGATCACGGTCCATATATGGATGCCGAAATGTGAACGACTGGCTGATACTGATAGGTAATCAATATACACAGAACATAATATATAATAATAACACATTATATATATATATATATATAACATAAAATATATAATGTTGTCTACATTGGAGCTGAAACTCACAAATGGCGTAGCTGTTTAGAGCAGCTGCGCCTAAAGCAGAAGACCGCCTGTTCGATTCTTATCAGGTTATGGATTCGATTACTGATTCAGTAGTTAAGAATTCTGGATTGCTGCACAGTTTAAGGTGGTGATTCCTTTTGGGCACATATTGTTATTTGGTGGCGTAAATCAAGATGAAATTTGATGAAACTTTCCGAAATAAGTTCTTTTAGCGTTCTAACACCCTCCGCGCATTCCCGCTTCAAAAATTCGAGATTTCCGGTCAGAGTGGTTTTTCCCAATTTCTCAACGTTTGGCAGCTGCTATACAGTTATGACTGTATTCATTCGAAAGATCGCATTGCGCTTCACATTTTTGCTTTTTAAAGCAAGTTTCTAGCTTTTCCCTACCGTGAGATATAGCCGACTTTCCTGTTTTGGCGTCGAAAACTTGTCATTTCTGCATAAATCAAATAATCCAACATTCCTTGAACTACGCAAGCCGTAAAATCAAACTAAGGGCGTCGATCTGAAGGTCTCACAGGGACAAATTATCCGACGCATGATTGTCTTCCAACTGCTATCCTAGAGGCTGTTTGAGTGTAAAATGTAGCTTTTGCGAAAACACGACCATTTTTTCCAAAGATTGTGGAGCATTCACCATGGAAGCTGGAGGGCTGCACTGAACAAATGTGTTCTGCGCAAATATACCCAGGGACGATTTTTTAGTTGCCCCGATTGCTGCTTTTTAGCTAAAGTAATCGCACGACAAATTTGGAAAAAGTAGGCAAAATACAGGTTACGCACACATTTCAGCTTATTTCTCTATAACGAAGAGCGATTTCACAATAAATAAAAAATTGTCTCCACCTATTTGATGGAGGTAGCGAATGATATAACCGATGTCTCGCGAAAAAATTTACTTTAGTCTGCAAAAATTCTGGAAAATTATACTTCTTCTAAAACGTGTTAAAAATATTTTAGAAAAGCAATATTAGTTTCGTGGCATGCATTAAAAAGAGAAAATGTCAGGCTACATTTTGATATAAAAATGGCTTCTTAACTCCAAGTAATGAATGAGTACTCCAAGTAATGGTGCAAACTTTATGCGACCAAAGGGAATCACCACCTTAAATGAATTTTCTCGAGAGAAACATTTCACAAACCGATTCAAAAGCTTGCTTCGACTGTTGTCTACGAAAAAATTCAAAATCTCTTATTTATTATTGTGTTGCCCACCTGTCCAAAGGAAAAAAGGGCAACCCTTTATACTGTCTGTTTATTGTTGTTGTTAGCACCTGTTTGTACCCCCCTTTCAACTCGAGATTGGAAAGGGGTACAGGGGTGGTTGATACCTCATTTTGAAGAGCGTGAAAGGAAGGAGTGCATCTGTGAATTTCACCGCTCTACTCCCACCCAGTCGACCAGGGCAGGGAAATTAATTTTTTAAAATCGTAAGGGGGGACCAAGGCGATTGATTCTCAAAAATGGTCAAAAACTTTTTGTCTTCAATTTGATTGAAAAGTCGGTCATAGGGTAATTCGTATACGTAGATTTCAAATCTGCAAACGAAATTTTTCTAACCCTTTTGGATCTCGAGATAATGACAAAAGTTACACTGTTGGAGACCGCAAAAGTGAGCAAACTGCCCAGAAACACCTTATATCTGTGTTTTTTGAACTCGTTAGTCAAGTTTAGCCGGTGGATTTGCTAGAACATGGTTTAGAATGGTGTATCAAGTAGTTTTTAACTATATTCAGTCGAAAGTTCCTTATCCCAACTGCCCTTTTATGGGCAACCATGTTAAGATAAAGGTGTCAAAAACGGTAAAAACGCTTTATCACTGATTTGGCTGAAAAATTGGTTCTATGATAACCCGGGAACGCAGATTCTAAATCTAAAATCGAAATTTAGTCGAAATATCACTTATCCCAACTGACTTCTTAAGGGCAACCATTTGTATGAAGTAGTATATATTTAAGGTATACTTGAAAAATCACTTATCCCAACTTTCTTCTTAAGGTGGTGATTCCCTTTGGTCACATAAAGTTTGCACCATTATAACTCATTCATTACTTGAAGTTAAGAAGCCATTTTTATATCAAAATGTAGCTTGACATTTTCTCTTTTTAATGAGTACAATGAATCTAAGTTTGGCTTTCCAAAATGTTTTTCCATACCTCTATCAAATAGCTGGGGACCCTTTTTTAGTTATTGTGATATCGCTCTTCGTTATGGAGAAATAAACTAAAATGTCTGCGCAACCTGGATTTTGCCTACTTTTCACTACTTTGGCAAGCCACTACTTCAGTTAGAAAGCAGCTATCGGGGCAACTAAAAAAGGGTCCCGGGGTATTTTGGTGTAGAACACATCTGCTAAGTGGCAACTCTCTAGCTTGCATACTAAATTCTGCACAATCGCTGGAAAAAATTTGGTCGTGTTTTTGCAAAAACTACATTTTTTGTGATAGCAGCCTAAGGGATAGCAATTGTACGATGGTCATGCCTCCGATAATTGGCCTCTGTGAGACCTTTAAATTGACAAGCTTAGTTAAATTTTACGGCTTTCGTAGCGCAAGAAGTAGTGGATTATTTGATTTCTGCAGAAAGGACAAGTTTTTGACGCCAAAATAAGAAAATTGGCTATATCTCACGATAGGGAAAAGCTAGAAATTTCCTTCCAAAAGCAAAATTGTAGAGTTTAACGAGTTCTTTCGAATGGATATAGTCATAGCCATGCAGCTGCTGTCAAACTTTCAGAAATTGGCAAAAACCGCCCTGAACGCAAATGTTGAATTTTTGAAGCGCGATTGCGCAGAGGGTGTTAGAACGCTAAAACAACTTATTTTGGAAAGTTTCGTTGAATTTCATCCTGGTTTACGCCGTCAATCAACAATATGTGCCCAAAAGGAATCACCACCTTAAAGGCAACCATTTGTATGAAGTAGTGTTAACAAAGTGTAATGGGAAAATCACTTATCCTAAATGCCCTTTCAAGGGCAACCATTTCAGGATGAAGGTGTCGTCATTATTGTATTCGAACAAAACCAATCATATTGTAGAAGAACCTATTTCTTGAACGAGAGGCTATCAAAGTCTTAGGAAATAAGCTGTAACCTATATAAATGGAATATGCAGGTGGGCAACACGCTCTTGCAGTCGCTAGTTCAAAAAGAAATTTCTGAATTTTTGTTGATTTTCTCTGAATGTAGGTACGCACGCAGTAATCTATTTGTTCATTTAGACTGTTTGTGATGCCACTTTACAACATCATATTTTTGGATCAATCTTTGGCAATGAACCGACGTCGAGATGATGCTGTTAAAATCAAAACTGAGGTTAGACTTTTCCTGTGGTTTTTTAATTATATCAGTTATTTTCAGCCTGATCTTTAACTTTGGCTGATTAGTTAAACCAAGCTGAGGATAGCTTCTTATTACGTCGTTTAGTTTTGCAAATATTTGTTTGCTAATTATTAAGTTTCAGCTTAATTTGAACCAAATGGATAGATTTGCATAATAGATTGTGTAACAGATTTACAATAATTATAATTTATATATGATAAACTGTATAATGAATCCTTCAGTCCTTAGTCAGTTCTAACTTGATGCTAGTAAAACCTTAAAATCAATTTTTGTAAAAAAGTTTTTGAAACATCATAGATTCTTTAAACCGATTGTCCTATTTTTATTATCCACAAAATACCGGAGACTCTAGTTCTCTAGTTTGTCTATTTCAGGCCATCGAAGTGGAAGCCATCCGAACCGATCAACCGGGCCTTTATGACACGATCTCGACTGGGATGGAATCGCTGAAAAGTGCCCAGGCCGGCCTGACCGATAGCTGGAAGCCTTCCTCCAATACGCTGCCGCTGAAGAAGAGCGCGGACAATATCACCCGGATCTACGCATGCGCAACCATGTGGCACGAGACCAGAGAAGAGATGCTCTGTATGCTCAAATCCATATTTAGGTAGGACCTATTTCGTGATTTCTTAACGGTATTTCTTACGACCTTTCCGTCGCAATTCGCTTCAAAAACTTCTCAAAACAACCAACAACGTTTCCGTTGTATTACGGACTATAGTCTCGAGGCTCCGGTATTTTACGGACCATTTAAAGGTGGGCTGTTTTAGATTAGATTAGTTAGCTTTTTGTTAAATGAAAAATAAACGTTTGGTCAACAAAGAGTCCATAAACTTATCATACCCGATTTTCACATTTTCATTCCTTTCCTTGCCAGCTGTGACGATATCTGACCAATTAGTGCAATCAATTAAATTAGTAGGAATTTATAGTTATTGTTATGAAGCAGAATAAGAAAGACCATTGTCAAAAACTGCTTTGTATTTAGATTGGACGAAGATCAGTGTGCCCGAAGAAATGCCCAAAAATATTTGAAGGTGATCGATCCGGACTATTACGAATTTGAGGGTAAAAATATATTACTCTAATAGTAGTCCTTTCGATGAGTAAGGGAAGCAGGCAGAGGAAAGATTGATAAGCCTGTAATGGGAGTTCAGCTGATGGCCCTGTGGTGTAGTTGGTTAGCATGCCTGTTTCCGGATCAGAAGGGCCGTGGTTCGAACCCCGGCTGGGGCAATTCTTTACTTTCAATTGTGAGTGAAAAGCTAAACATCCCTCTTCTCTTCTCTCTGCTAGGTCCTGGTTTCGTGGGTACAAGGGTGCCTGACGCCTGAATTTTTGAAGATTAAGTATAAGTTGACATAAAATTTTTTTCACTCGGCAGAATTTCTTACCATTTGGCACAAATGAGTACTCCTATAGGGCCTCCTTTTATGCCAAATTACAGCCTTATAGCTCGCACCAGTAATAAAATTTTCCTTTCGTTAACCAAGATTTTTTAAATTTTTGCCGAAACTTCAACTTTGAAGAGTAATTTCCTTAGATGCAGATAAGATACAGACATCTAGTATTTTTCTACAGGTAGGGGCGTATGTGCCAAATCACATTGGCGAATGACAGCTTTGAAGCTTGGGCCTAGCAGTCAGTAAAAATTTTTAATTAATTATGTTGGTAGTTGCGAAAAATGGGGGGTCGGGCACATAAACGCGACGTCTGCACATGGCTGGAAGACAACTAAGATCTCAGTACCCGATATTTTTTTGACCACACCCATGCTCTATATCCTCGCCAAAAAGTAGGCCAATCGGACAAAGTCGGGGCAAACCTTTAGTAGCCCCCCCCTTATGCCCTTGTTTTCCAGATCTGAGGATTGTAAAATCTAGCAAATTGGCGAATCTGAGAACACCTCAAAAACACAGTGTTCTATTTCAGCTCATATAATTTTTGATGATGCGTTTGATATCAACGAATACGGTGAACCGGTTGTGAATCAGTTCGTTCAACAACTTCTGGAAGTCATCGATATTGCTGCAGGGTAGGGAATGTTTTCAAGATGAAATATGTTTTCTAATTTATTATTACAATAAAAACATTTGTTCTAATTGTCAGTGTTCGAACACCTTACTCTTTTCCGTCCAATATAACTTGAACAGTAAGTGTACTGAGCATGCTACATAACAGCTTTTCCGCAGAGTGGCCTTAACAAACCTATGGGAGGTGCTTCCAAGTACTTGAGCACTATTTGAGTGTCTTTAAGCTGTTAATATATTTCAGAGCCGTCCATCAAACTACAATTCGCCTGAAACCGCCCAAGAAGTACGGTGCGCCTTATGGAGGCCAGCTGATTTGGCTGCTACCAGGGAAAAATCGTCTCACTGTACATTTGAAAAACAGAAACCAAATCAGAGTCCGAAAACGATGGAGTCAGGTAATTGGATAATCTTAATTGTTGTACTCTTGTTTCTGAATTTCTTTTGTGTTAAACAATGCTGAGAGCAAATAAATGACCACAGAAAAACAACAATGTGCGTTAAAGTTTAAAACAAAATTAAAACTTCAGTTGGCGAGTATTAAGCACAGGTCCAATAACATTTTTATCGTTATAATTTAATTGCAAGTCTGTCATAAACTTAGTCAGCGCTTCTGCTTCTGTTGAAATATGAATCAGTTCATGATATCATAATTACCATTTCGTTATTTTCAGGTCATGTACATGTACTATCTGCTGGGACATCGTCTGATGGACAAGGTCGGTGACATCAAACGGAAGGAAACCATCGCGGAAAATACCTACATCCTCACTCTGGACGGGGATGTGGACTTCCAGCCCGGTTCGGTGCATCTTCTGGTCGATCTGATGAAAAAGAATCGTCGACTCGGTGCGGCCTGTGGACGAATTCATCCACGAGGATCGGGTAAGAGAGTAACATTGTGTTAACTCCCAAGGTGGCTTTTTACTCTGACAACGTTTCGATTTCGATCAAAGGGTGGTGCTTTCGGATATTTTTCTGGCGGCTGTTTGCACTATCAAACGTCCCTGTTGACCAAAACTCCGATCTGAAACGATCAAACATTTCTTTAAAGATTAAAAGAGTAGCATCAAAAATGAACATCATGAAATTTTAATAGTTTTCTTTAATGGAGGATAAAACAGACCAGAATTAGCTCATTAAACCGATCATCTTAACCAGCGATCCGTTTTAAATTTTCATTTTCCGTTTAATTTAGGATAAACCGGGATTCTAACCTTGTTTATCTGACCTGACCTGACCAGAAGTCTAACCTACACTGCCGTTACCGTTAGTTTTAGAAACTAAGCAAATATTCAGAAGCTTTTTTAATTATGGAAATGGTACTAAAAGCAATCTCCTAAAAGTAGACCATTGGTTTTACCTGTGCGAAGATTTAGGGTACATGATTCTCCGAACTTTCTGAACAGTTTTTCTGTTATCCAATGTTCCTTTATTGTCCGTGAAATCCGTTATATTCGCTGGGTTTTTCCCACCAACTCGACCAGAAATAATCCAAGTGATATCGCCGAACCAATTAGTAGCAACCACACTGTATCTAGAACTTGGTAAACTGTCAGTGCACTAGTTTGAGCAATGTGGTTTAGCTGGACAGACACGGTGAGCTCGTTTTTCTGAATCGTCGTTGTTCGCCTCAGGCCTTGGAATCCGAAAATTGTGTTTCCTCTGAGTCTAAAACATTAAACTGAGAGAACTGAATACATTCACCTCTGAGTTTAAAATTAACTGACATTTTCGCAGCTTGGAGTCAATTCAAGATAGGGATATCAAAGTTTAAGCGCGAGTACTCTTACTTTGCTTTACAGTTCTATTCAAATTCATTGTTGTTTGTACAAGAACCTCTTTAAAAAATTAACAATCCAAACAGTAGCATAAACAGTAATAAAACTGTTCTCTTTATAATATCTTGTTAAAATGCTAGTATACCCATTACTTGTTTCGTGAAATCCAAAGAAAGCCTCTCTTTACGTTTACTATTGGGAACAGTTTTGAGATCCCATGCATAGGAGTACTAGCCTAACGATATAAATTTCGCAACGTTACAAAAACGTTCTCATTTACCGCCAATAAAGGTCATTCAATGATCCTCTAGAAAACGCAATCTGCAGCTTTTCAACAGTTTGGTTGTTTAAAGAACTGCGATAGAAATATTTAAATGGTAATGACATCACAGGTATGGTTGCAGTGGCAATCTTCTCTGTTGCAGCAGTGTATAGGTAAAGTCGAGATTCAATATCAGCCAGAAGCATACATCGCTTTGAACCGCTTTCACGCAGAAACGATTCAAATAGTGTGTGAGGGTTGACAACTGTAACGAAAAGTATTTTGTACGTCATATAACGACAATATCAACGTGTAGATTACATGAATTCCAGTCTCCTTTTCGAAGATTTTAAAAATTCAAAGTTAGCAGACGAACATCCTAGTAATGAGATCTTGTTCTCAATAGGGGAAATATTGCTGCAAGAGACGCCAGACTGCTTCTTGTAAACTTGGTAGTGTAATTATTCCAGGAGTTGCCTAATTTCAATTCATTTCATAAATTCATTCATTCATAGTTCCACTATCTTCAATCTTCAGTCATGGACGATTATCATTTTCAAACTACATTTGCAAATATAAAATGGAAATTGAGTGACGGAAGACTTGCACGACTAGCTTTGACAACTTCAATATATTGGCTACATGCTTTAACACAAACCAAATAAGCAGCCCTAAAGGTGAAGGTTTACAAAGAAACAAATATAGGTCACAGAAGTTATGAGCATAATAATTAAACCTAAAATGGTTCCTTCATACCTTGGCCGTAGCTATCAAAGTCTAGTCGTTGAAGTTGCCACTTAACAGTTTCGGACAGTTCTTCGTATTCAACCGCCGGTGGCTGCAAGAAAATTCTTGCTGTGTAGTTGTGAGTGATGACTGAGCACTGTTTTGACCGTAACTTTTCTATCAACTCGTTAGTAGTGTCGAATGGTAGCTTTATCTAAAAACAGACAAAAGTAGCTTTCGAAGTAAGTCATTGATGAAATTCAACTATGGCTGATGGCAATAAAATAAGTTTTGATAGACATGCTTAATCTCTCAAGGAATACGTATATATGTTTCAGCACAATTCAAGAAATAATATAAATCAATCAAATAATAATATATACTAATAATACCAATAATAATAATAATAATAATAATAATAATAATAATAATAATAATAATAATAATAATAATAATAATACAAGTCTTACTGATTCCGCTGGTTTTGAAAGCATTACGGCAACAAAGTTGGAATAAACAATTAGAAGTACGCCACAGACCAGATACCACATGACATATCCCAAGGACAAAGTTTTTAAAGACAGGCGATCTCCAATGCTTTTTATAGCCTTAGAAAAGCACCATAAATAAAAAAGGTAATCAAGAATAGGTTTCTGGAAAACTGTTAGGAACAAAAGTCCGTCAAGGGTTGCCACTACGCTTGGACGAAATGCAAAACCCAACTTTTCTCCTTCGATTGAAGCTGTCATAGGCATGAGCTCTGAATAAAAACAAAAAGTCAGCTACAGTATCAATTAAAAATTTATCGATTCAGTTGATTTTATGTGTAAAAGAATGCAATCACATGAAGAAAAACTTTGAAAACCAATTTACTGTCTCTTGCGGTTTGCTTGATAACCAGTAGTAGGTCTCAAGAAGCAAGATATTTTATTAAAAGCTGAACCAAAAATACAAACCCATTATTGTATTCCAACAATTTGGGCTTTTCTAAAGCTCTCCACATGTTTAAATTTAAGGAATTGTGAAAGCGCATACTACTTATTAAGCTCATTTAATCTGAATTATTAAACTTAACCTTTTGCACTATTAAGCTGGCGACTTATATCTGTAAAGCAAGTGACATCAGCCTCTCCACGAATTATTGCAGCATAAGCTTCGTCAGTAGTTTTCTTATATATCCATTCAACGTCAATATTGTAATAGCTTGTGACCAGCCAAAATACACCGACATCCAGACCTGGATTAGGACACAAGCCTTTTTCAAACAATGGGAAGCATGGAGATACCAGATTAGAAATCGGGGCACAGACAGCTCTTACTCTCATATTTCCTTTCGAAAATGCATGTGATTACAATCATCATTAAAGCTTGCCTCATTAGTGTTTCGCATAGAATACAATTTACAGACGTAATAATTGCAATTATCCTGAGGTTTGCAATGATGCAGAGTTATGCAGTCTAAAATCATGCCATTAACTTTTCAACTGTCATTTCTCATACCAATATTCTCATAACCAAAACTAGTGTATGGTTGTCTAAATTATGGTCAGTGTAGCTAATACAACGATTAATATCATGCATGCTAGGCATTATCTTAGGGCTCTCTTGGTCTGTGTTTCAACGTGGAAACATTTACATGTTTCTACTTGATTATGTGAACGCGAACCACTGCTGCAAAAATTGGGGTTATAGGGGGCTATCAAGTAAATATATGAGGTCGGTGTGGTCATTGCAGGACACATACAATTAAGAAAAAACACTGCACAGACATTTGCTAGTTTTCTGAGGAATTCGAAGTTCACCAGTACCAGATGTTTGAATAAGCACTAATAAAAAATGAGCATAAAATGATTCTTATATTTTTCTAGGTTTCACATTCCAGCTAAACTGTTTGATTTAAAAAGTCGCAATCTGCAGTGTTATTAGTGCTTTAATTAAGTGTTTTAAGCAAACTAAAAAATGTAAGTAAAGACCACATCTAACGTCTTTAAAACCTCTAATGCTTGAGCAGCACTTAAATCATAACCCAAGCTCTCCACCTGCTAGTGCTTATCGTGTTTACATGATGAAATTCAGACACTAAAAAACTAGCATCAGTTTCTTGTATCATGACCAGCTATATCATTGACGAAGTAAGGCAGTAAGAGCTAGCTTCGGAAAATGTATGCTAGAAAGGAAAAGAAACCCTACTGGTTGCTCGATTGTTCACCTGTTTGTCCTTCCTTCTCTGGTTCCAAGATTAACAGTATAGAGTAACATCTGCTAACCAACCAAGTTTAGGTTATTCTTAATGGTACAGCAAACAGTAAATACAAGCCTGTAGACAGTTAGTATCTGGATCAAACATTGTGCAAGATTATGCAGATTATGCTAAAGATAAAAATAATGGATTAATTCATTTCAGCAGAAAAATATTTACCTGTCTTGATATCACAACGATGATGTAAACAGGAATAAAGAGTAAAAGGCTGGATTCCTTATGCATTTAATTTGTAGTACAAACTTTGCTAAATATAAGAAACTTAAAAGTGTAATAAAATTCAAAATTCATTTTAAATTTGCAAGCATAGAAAGAGACCTCTTTTTTTCGAGATTGTTCATGTCAAGCACACCAGGTTTTGCACATAATACTTAAGCAATACTGACGCTAAAAGTTCTCGATAAATTCAGGGATGTGTTGAATTGCTGTAGTAGGAACTATAGAGAGAAGCCATTTGAGTCAAAGTAGCACAACTTGACTCTTGGTGGAGTCTAATAAAACAATGTTGTGACATATATTCATATCGAATATTTTTCGTGCGTTCTCAATAGAAGGAACGACGTAGATCGATACTTTGTAGTTCATCTTGTTGGGTTTTGCTAATAGTAATAGTGACGTAGGAAAAATAATTTCGTTAATATCAGTAAAATTTTATTATAGCTAAAGAAAAAATTATTGGCTGATAACTTATAACTTAAACTTATACTAAACATGGCAAAGAAAATAGCAAATTTTATATGTTAACGAAACTTACACATACTTATTATAACCAAGAGTACATAATACATAAGAGTATGACAAGCGTCATACGCTATGTATTATGAGCTCGCTACATCCGATGCGCGCTATCGGGTGACCCCCCCCCCATAAATCAGACCCCCCTCACCCCGCCCCTATACAGGTACGGGGTCCAAACGGGGGATCGGGCTCGTGCTTGTATATTTTGTACACATATGTGTAAATCATACAAGCTTAGACCCCGTACACAAATTGGGCCCTTGTCAAGCTTAACATGTAAATATACTAACACAGACCCCGATCCCCCGTTTGGACGCCGTACATGTATAGGGGCGGGGTCAAGGGGGGTCTGATTTATGGGGGGGGGGTCAGCCGATAGCGTGCAGAGGATGTAGCAGGCCTATAATACATAGAGTATGCCTGCTGTCATACTCTTATGTATTATGTACTCTTGTTATAACGTAAAGTACTGTACTGGAATACATTCCTAGTAATGATTGATAGTGAATTGTTTTTAGGTCCCATGGTGTGGTATCAAAAATTTGAATACGCCATTGGCCATTGGTTCCAAAAGGCAACCGAGCACATGATTGGATGTGTACTCTGCAGTCCCGGTTGCTTCTCCCTGTTTCGATCATCTGCCCTCATGGATGATAACGTACTGCGTCGCTATGCAACCAAAGCTGATAAAGCCAAAGATTACATACAATATGATCAAGGTATATCGCCATTTCTGTACCCCAAAAACTTGGTTTTTCTTTTTCAATTTTTTCAAAACTTGCGAGGATTACTTTTGAGCAATTTGTTGCTCTATTATTGATATGTTTTCTGAAAGTATTGTTCCTTCCATTGGTGTTGAGAATCGCTACATTTTAAATGTTTAAATTGCGCAAATAACAAGCACCAAATTAAAAGCTACTTTTTCACTTGGGCCTTTGCATGAGTCTTCCGCACACCGGTTGGAGCAGTGTCCGCAACGCATTTGTCAACTGTACGTTGAAAACTAGCAGTGAATTACTTTTTTGAAATTAACCGAGGCTTTCAAAAAACAGAGACCGTATTTGTTTTGCAGAAAATTCGTACCACCCACCATCAAAACTGTCCATGTTTGATTCCGTCGTCTAAACGTAAATTTTCGTGTCTTAGGTGAGGATCGGTGGCTTTGTACCCTTTTGCTCCAGCGTGGCTATCGGGTAGAATACAGTGCAGCCTCAGACGCCCTCACGTTTGCTCCGCAAAGCTTCAACGAATTCTTCAATCAACGTCGACGCTGGATCCCCTCCACAATTGCCAACATCGTGGATCTTCTGGCCGACTACAAACGAGTTGTGAATCTCAATGACAGTATTTCCGTCTGGTCAGTTTGTAACATTTAATCAGACATCTGAACTTTTCCTCACCTCAAGAAGGAACAACATGACTTTGCTATTCTAAATACCTGGGACCATCGTGTTGTAGAACAATTGATGCACCCAGCGATCAAATTGTTCACTACGTATTTTAGATTCCGACCCTCAGACAGACGTGACACTAGAAAAGCCCCAATGTCTACACGTGCAATCGAACTGCCGATATTCGGTATGCATACAATTTACACTAATTATTTTAGGTACATTTTCTATCAGTTCGCCATGTTGGCCAGCTCCATTCTGGGTCCTGGTACCATCTTCCTTATGGTGGCTGGAGCTGTCAACATTTCCTTTTCCAATTCCACCACTGCCTCTTTCGTCTTCGTCCTACTGCCGGTTGTGCTCTTTATGATTGTCTGTTTCATATGCAAACCGTCCACACAGGTACATAGAAAACTCCTTGCTAAAACAACAATGAAATTAGACATAATGGAATTAGATCTAATGATAGTTTACAGAGTGTAATGTTTTGTGTTTGTAAATTTCATCTTTTTCTGGTTAAATTTCAGTTGATAGTGGCTCAGATCATCAGCGCCTGGTTCGCCATGCTTATGATGGCGGTGATCGTTGGAACGGCGCTCCAGATCAAAAAAGATGGGATCACCTCTCCCCATGCAATATTCATGCTCTGTCTCATCTGCAGGTTCACTTTATAATAATTTATAATGATGATTATTTGTACATCTTTTTGTTCCGGGTCTTTTCATCCTTCTGTAATGAAATATGCATAAAGACGTTTTCCAAAAAGGCTCAATTATTAGTCTGTTAATTTTATCCTTTAACCTGTAAATATCGCACTCAACTATGATCCTGGAACCTAAATCATTTGTCCCCATTCAAGCAAGGAAGCCTATAAAAACGATCATCACTGTTTTGGTTAGAATTCATGGAATTCAAACTGCAGTTGGGCTCCACTATGCCTCCAATCAGTAGAGCGTACTGTATAGGCTGTGGGTTAAACCTTCAACGGAGTACCGTTTTTTAAATGTTCCTCAATTTTTCCTCATGATCTGTTGAATTGTCTTTTGTTTGTTTCAGTTGTGCCGTGGCAGCCTGCCTTCATCCGTTGGAATTTTCCTGTGTCATTCCGGGAGTTCTCTATTTCCTTGCCATCCCTTGCACCTACATGCTTCTCAGCATTTATTCCGTCTGTAATCTCAATGTGGTCTCTTGGGGTACTCGGGAGGTAATTTACTCTACTTAATTAGGGTTAATTAGACTCAAGGTGAACATGCCGCTTTTGAAATCACCAATACATGATGAAATGGAAATTTCAGAAGTTTGATGAACGCCTGGCATCGTGACGTAATTTGTCATCTTCAAAGTTTTTATCCTGTTTCAGATTGTGAAAACTGAAGATACAAAAAAGAAAGGAAAAACCATAAATCTCTTGGAAAATGGAGACAACTTGGCGCCTGGCGAGGTTAGTACGAACCTATTTCGTAATGATGATGACCTATTTCATTACCTAAGTCTGTGTCATCTGAATCCAACCTTACAACATTTTAAAATAGACTAATTAGATAATTAAGCAAGCTGACACAGGTAATAATTACCTGATAAGCAAGACAAGAACAGCAGGACCCTATCAGCATGCAATGCTTTAAAGTTAAACTAATTTAACGGTGTCTGTAATGAGTAAGCATGAAGTTTTGGAATATTTATTATAGTGGTGCATGGTACTTGCATGGTACTGTAAAAAACGGTATATCTAAAAACCTGGCGGTTGAAGAAGTTCAGATCTCAATCTAATCATTTAGGAGCTTTTTTAATTTTTTAATTACTTATTATTTAATTAATTTTAATTTCAGAGCAAAATTGTCGCAGTTCGATCCCCGGCTGTACTCAAATTATATTTTACTAGCATTTTTGTAGTTCTGTTTTAGGCAGAAGGTGTCTATAGTGTGGGTTGTGGGAGCGCCTGCCGGGTCCTGTGCTGTCTTCAACCTTCGGCCATTGGCAACTCACCACAGATGGCCACCCTTGCAGAAAAAATTGATCAAATTGATAAGAAGTTGGATCGACTTGATAAAAGGTGACCGCCTTTCGAGCTATGTTTATAAACTTTACCCTGGAGAAAACACATACACTTGAGCTATGTACCTTTTCTGTGCTTTGAATCGACCACGTCTGGCCTGTGTCTAATTCAAAATTGATATCAAAATTTCCTAGAGTTTTCGATTTCCAGACCAAAACTGAAACTATGAAAAAGAAAGTTGCACACCACCAGAGCCGTTTCCGTGCTCTCCCTATATTGCCATTCAAAATTCAGACTGGCCCTTTTATAATTTTGATGTTTAGATCAGTGTGTCGACGCCCGTCAACCACAGATCGTGTCGACGTTCAGGCCCTCTTAGAAGAGGAGGAGGAAGATGATGATCTCAATGACGATCACTTTGATCTACCCTATCATCAGGCTCAAAAAGGTTCAGATACAGTTTCTGTGTCAAGAGTACATAATAGATAAGAGTGTGACAGAGGCTAGGAAGGCCTGAGCCTGGATAAAACTGTCTTGATAGCGTCCTCAAAAATGCCACTACAGTATGGGGACGAATTCAAACTTGTGCGTGGTTCGATTGTGTCTGGGCTGTTCAAATTGGTAGCGCGATGGCTTAGTCAGCCAAAGATTGTAGGGCCAATCCCCAAGATTCAGATCGATTGTGGAAAACCTCAATTTAACTTTATCACAGCTGATTTCAACTTTGATTGCAACTTGTGCCTTGTAGTTTGCAGTTGTAGGGCCATGGGTATCATTTTTGTACTAATTCATTAGTTTTAGTTGACATTTTGTTTGTTTCAGACAAAGCGGCGCACAGCGATTCCTGGCTGAACGATCGTTGTCTTCGCCACGCGGACCGAGAGTACCTGGACGGAGACGAGGACAAATTTTGGACCGAGTTGATCGATAAATACCTATTCCCGATCACCAAAGAGAAGAATCGAGAGCAGGTTACTGTCGACCTGCACTCCCTGCGAAATCAGATCTGTTTTGGCTTTTTCATGACCAACGCCCTGTTTATTCTGGTAGTTTTCCTGCTGCAGTTGAAGAAGGATTGTCTTAACGTGGAGTGGCCCCTGGGGCCAAAGGTCAATCGAAGCATGGTCCCGTGCAACTCGGATGATGGCGAAGAAGTGTTCGTTCAATCCGGCTTGCAGTTGGAACCGATCGGTTTCGTTTTCCTGTTTTTCTTCATGTCCCTTCTGATTATTCAGTTCATCGCGATGTTGCTGCATCGATTTGGCACTCTGTCCCATATTCTGGCATCGACGGAGCTGTTCTGCTATCGCCGGACCATCGACCGACTTTCTGAGGAGGAGTTGGTTGCGGAGCATTTTGTGGAGATTGCCAAAGAGTTGCAGGTTTGCAACTTTTGCAACTTTTGCTTTTTGGTTTTTGCATTATACTCATAGTTGGGGGTATTCCTAACTAAATAAGTAAAATGAAATATATAACTTTGGGCCCTAAAGGGTAAGATTGTGTGAACACTGCTCAATCTTAAGATATTGAAATATTCCAGTATTTTCAATATGACTTT
>JASAND010019609.1:0-26667 GCA_030248195.1 Trissonchulus latispiculum | reverse complement strand
ACAACACAACAAGGAAATTCATACAGAAACACGGAAGTAACTGGGGATAATTTGCATATTCATCCCTACACTACATCTCCCCGACGAGCTCCTGCGAGGGTACCATAAAAGTATAACCATAATGATATAACTGTACTGCTCAAACACAACAAAAATACAACAACAATACAAGGTGATTACCACATACTAATCCTTCGATTAGTTCCTTCCTAGGTAAGCTGCCAACATAAATAGACAACACGACAAGGAAATTAATACAGAAACACGGAAGTAACTGGGGATAATTTGCATATTCATCCCTACACTACATAGTTTTGCTGTCGTATTGAAGCAGTCTTAGTCTAGTGTCTTCTAAAATCACTAGGGACACAACAGCCTGATAAGCTACGCTGCTACATTTGATAGAAGTGTCGTAGGCATACGCCTTTTTCCACTCGTCTCATTTGTACAGTCTGGTGCGATACAGAGTATCAAAAAGCGTAACAATTTATCCGATGTCAAACTGATCAAGGCTTGCAATTTTTGAAAAAGTAATTCTGACATGTGTTTAATATTAGGAGGAGTGGTTTTGAAACTGCCATCTATAATAAATTAGATCAGTTATGGAAACTTAAAACACTTTAACAAGAACACTCTACATTCTGACACCGAAAAAATCATATCTTGTTCGTTTGAAATTCCCTCCCAAACGTATCACTTCCTTATTTATTTGGTTTAATTCAAGCAATACGTATTCAAGCTTAAGTGAATGCACAACTGTTTTTGCAACATCTGAAAATAAAACATTTGGGAATTACGTTAATGCACTGGACGCAGTATGAGCTTTGAATCAAATTATCTCAAAAAACAACTGGAGGTTGTAATTTTGTTAGTCAATCTAAAATATTTGTTCCCCTCCCATTATGTAAGATTTGTACCACTTTCGGTCAAAAATGAAAATTTTCAAAAGTGGTCAAATTTGGTACCAAATGAAAGCCCTAAGCGAGCTGAGCAACATTTGTCATAGAACTGCATGCTCAAAGTGGCTGGAGTGCTGTCGTGGGGTGGGGTGGGGACTTAGGCGATTTTCGGTCAAAAATGAAATTTTTCAAAAGTGGTCAAATTTGGTACCAAATGAAAGCCCTAAGCGAGCTGAGCAACTTTTGTCATAAAACTGCATGCTCAAAGTGGCTGTAGAGTGCTGTGGTGGGTGGGGGGGACTTAGGCGATTTTCGGTCAAAAATGAAATTTTTCAAAAGTGGTCAAATCTGGTACCAAATGAAAGCCCTAAGCGAGCTGAGCAACTTTTGTCATAGAACTGCATGCTCAAAGTGGCTGTAGAGTGCTGTGGTGGGGTGGGGTGGGGACTTAGGCGATTTTCGGTCAAAAATGAAATTTTTCAAAAGTGGTCAAATTTGGTACCAAATGAAAGCCCTGAGCGAGCTGAGCAACATTTGTCATAGAACTGCATGCTCAAAGTGGTTGTGGAGTGCTGTGGTTGGCTTGCTTGCTACTGTTGAAAGATATCTATACATACCTTCAGGAGCATACATATATAAAATAATAGAAAACAAGAACAAAAAGTGCTCCTTCGTCGCATGTAAAATACATATGAGTCTTCGTAGGCAGGTTGTACATAAGCAAAAACTAGCCTGTAAAATACATATGAGTTCCGTAGGGAGGTTGTAAATTAAGGAAAACAAGTTGCAACCGCTTAACATATGAGCCTGTCCTACAACGAGGCTCATATTGGCGTCACAGTGCATTCCACATTAAAGCCTCATTAAAGAACCTCAGCTTCATCCACATTACGGAAAAATGAATAGACGTTGTGGCCCAGAAGAAATGGACTGAAGTGAACTACGACTGCTCAAGCTGAACTGTACATGCAACCTGATGTTTCCTGAAACACTATGGCACACCTCTAATGCATTCTCGAAACACTTTCACATTATACACACGCAGAATGCGTTCCCACTTGGCTGTGAGTCAGAGCGCCTCATGGCGTACCGTATTGAGCATATGCACACTATATATATAATGACTGATCAACATTATATATATGAAGGATAATTTGTAATGAAAAGCTTTATGCAGTATGTATTTATATAAAGGTAAAATATATATCTGCAAATTATTCGTATTATGACATACACCAATATGAGCCTCGTTGTAGGACAGGCTCATATGTTAAGCGGTTGCAACTTGTTTTCCTTAATTTACAACCTCCCTACGGAACTCATATGTATTTTACAGGCTAGTTTTTGCTTATGTACAACCTGCCTACGAAGACTCATATGTATTTTACATGCGACGAAGGAGCACTTTTTGTTCTTGTATATAAACCCAACGAATGGGAAACTAGAAACAAAAATTTCGCGACTTCGCTGCTAATTAAATTCAATCTAGTCTATGAATATAGTCACAAAATTGGTGTGAGTATCAAAAATTCTACAACTTCTAAAATCAACAGATTTGGTATAATTTGGTATTGTATAATCATAGGGGTCGCGGTAGCGACCCCTATAATATGAGTGAAAATGGTCGAATGTCCGTGTAAAACAGAGCTGCGCAGATCCTGCGCAGATTATGTGCTCGAAAAATTGTACGTGTCGAGTTTGGTATGTTCCTGAAGCTTCATCCAAGTACCACTTTCCGTTAAAAAGTTATGCCAAAAATCGCTTACGAGAGTGATGTTTTTTCCGGTTCTCCGCTTTGACGTTTGGTAAGGGGGTTTTGTAGCTTTAATAACAACAGATAGAAAAATTTTTGCCTGTGAAAACCATATATATTCTTGGAGTACGCAACAAAAATAAGCCGATAGGCTAATTATTATGCCTCCAAGAGCCGGAAAAAATTTTTTGGTGGAGGGGCAAAGTCGGCCAAAACGCTAAAATGGCCAAAAAGTATGCTTCAAAGGCGCCGTAATAAGTCAGACTGGGCTATATATGGGACAATACTGCCTATATGGCTGAATAGGACACATATCAGGGTCGTTCAATTGCTATATGATTTTCCGGCCCTGAGCGTAATTTTTGGGTACTGGCCTGCCAAAGTTGGTGAATTTTGGTTCCAACTTTGAACTTAGTTTTTTCGCTTATTTTGCGACCTGGAAGGCTCAAATCTTGCATACAAAGGTTTTTGCGGACGGAGAATCGATTCCCGCTATCAATTTTGCTGCCCGACTGACCCAAGTTGCTGGGCTGGTTCCACTTTGCCGTCTGGAGGGTCATGTCGGCAACCGCTACCTGGAGGCCCATACTAGGCTCTACTTGGCCTCTCAAAACTTTCTCTATAGGGGTTTTCTGGTGCGCCCAGATTCATTTCCGGTGTCCGTTTTGCCGTCCGACTCATCCATCTTGCTGGGCTGGTTCCACTTTGCCGTCTGAGGGTCATGTCGGCAACCGTTTCCTGGAGGTCCATACTAGGCTCTACTTGGCCTCTCAAAACTTTCTCTATGGGGGTTTTCTGGTGCGCCCAGCTCATTTCCGGTGTCCGTTTTGCTGTACAACGCACCCATTTTGCTGGGCTGGCTCCACTTGACCGTCTGAGGGGTCAGGTCGGTAAGGGGTCAGGTGGTCCAAAATGAAATTTTTCAAAAGTGGTCAAATTTGGTACCAAATGAAAGCCCTAAGTGAGCTGAGCAACTTTTGTCATAGAATTGCATGCTCAAAGTGGCTGTAGAGTGCTGTGGTGGGGTGGGGTGGGGACTTAGGCGATTTTAGGTCAAAAATGAAATTTTTCAAAAGTGGTCAAATTTGGTATCAAATGAAAGCCCTAAGCGAGCTGAGCGACTTTTGTCATAGAACTACATGCTCAAAGTGGCTGTAGAGTGCTGTGGCAGGGTGGGGTGGGGACTTGGACGATTTTCGGTCAAAAATGAAATTTTTTAAAAGTGGTCAAATTTGGTACCAGATGAAAGCCCTAAGCGAGCTGAGCGACTTTTGTCATAGAACTGGATGCTCAAAGTGGCTGTAGAGTGCTGTGGTGGGGTGGGGTGGGGACTTGGCGATTTTCGGTCAAAAATGAAATTTTTCAAAAGTGGTCAAATTTGGTACCAAATGAAAGCCCTGAGCGAGCTGAGCAACTTTTGTCATAAAACTGCATGCTCAAAGTGGCTGTAGAGTGCTGTGGTCGGGTGGGGTTGGTTGGGACTTAGGCGATTTTCGGTCAAAAATGAAATTTTTCAAAAGTGGTCACATTTGGTACCAATACCAAATGAAAGCCCTAAGCGAGCTGAGCAACTTTTGTCATAGAACTGCATGCTCAAAGTGGCTGTACAGTGCTGTGGTGGGGTGGGGTGGGGACTTGGACGATTTTCGGTCAAAAATGAAATTTTTTTAAAAGTGGTCAAATTTGGTACCAAATGAAAGCCCTAAGCGAGCTGAGCAACTTTTGTCATAGAACTGCATGCTCAAAGTGGTTGTGGAGTGCTGTGGTTGGCTTGCTTGCTACTGTTGAAAGATATCTATACATATATACCTTCAGGAGCATACATATATAAAATAATAGAAAACAAGAACAAAAAGTGCTCCTTCGTCGCATGTAAAATACATATGAGTCTTCGTAGGCAGGTTGTACATAAGCAAAAACTAGCCTGTAAAATACATATATATGAGTTCCATAGGGAGGTTGTAAATTGAGGAAAACAAGTTGCAACCGCTTAACATATGAGCCTATCCTACAACGAGGCTCATATTGGCGTCACAGTGCATTCCACATGAACCTCAGCTTCATCCTCATTACGGAAAAATGAATAGACGTTGTGGCCCAGAAGAAATGGACTGAAGTGAACTACGACTGCTCAAGCTGAACTGTACATGCAACCTGATGTTTCCTGAAACTCTATGGCACACCTCTAATGCATTCTCGAAACACTTTCACATCATACACACGCAGAATGCGTTCCCACTTGGCTGTGAGTCGGAGCGCGTCATGGCGTACCGTATTGAGCATATCGCGACCTATCTGGCAAAAGGACCTATCCCATACAAATGGTCAATTTTCACTTTTTGACGGAAATGGGTAGACTGAGTGAGGAATTTTAACCTGGCAAAAAGTCCTGTTTGAAATTCTCACAAATAAAGTCGTGAGACCGGTTTGTCATTTAAACCTATGTGCACATTCACTGTTTTAGGTTTTGGTAAAATGGCCCAAGCTGCTTAGGGCTTATTGCCGCATATATTTGATAACATAATTTGTGTGGAAGCTAAGACTATTCTAATTCTAATATTCTGGCAAAAAGATCTATCTGAAAAATTTGGTTTAAATCAAAATCTATGTAAATAAGGAGAGCTAATGCAGCATTCAGTAGAGGATTACCTTGTAGACATTGTGCGTGCAGTCCTCACATACATGAGCGAGCGGAAGGGGCTGTTCTGATGTACATTATAAAGAAACGCCCTCAGCTCAGGATTTGACAAAGGTTTTTTTATGGTTTTGCTAGGGCTTGTCCTCGGCTGTGTAGCGGGCTCCGGCCCTGGGCCGGCCCCTTGTTGGGCCGGTCCGGCTTAGGCCTGGGCTCTGAAAATCTTGTGTTGGGCCCGGCCCGGCTCTGGCTTTAAGCCCGGCCCGCTGCCGGGCCCGGTTTTAGAGGCCGGTCTTCCGGGCTCAGCGGACCTGCCTGGCTCACCGGCCTGCCTTGCTCATCGTGCCTGCCGGGCTCAGTTTTGCGAGTCTGGGACTTGCTGTGGCCCGGGCTTTATGCCGGGCCTAGTAGTGGGCCCGGGCTTTGGAGTCCGGGCTATCACCGGGCCCGGGGATTTAAAGCCGGGCCAAGGAGCGGGTCCGGCTTTGCACCAGGCCTGCTAGCCGGCTCCGAGCTTTGACTGGGCTCCGGGCCTAGTAGGGGGGCCTGGGCTCCGGGTTGTGCCAGACCCGGGCCCGGCCCGGCTGATAATTTAGGCCCAGGCCCGGAACGTTTGATAATTTAGACCCAGGCCCGGCCCGGTCAATTTCTTATCGGATCAACCCTAGTTTTGCTTCCCATTTTTAAAATTGTATGATTTTTTGAGCTGTCGCTCCCAGGAGCAAGAATAAATAAATATAAATTTCACTCACCTGGGTAGGTCGTTACTGTGGCATAGGTCTACTTTGGTTCTACTACCAGCGGTATAAATTTTTTTGGCAGAAAGACCTAAGTAGATTCATTACGTAATTATGCAAATTAACCGGAAACTGGAGAGGACTTAGTCAACCAGATTCTATTCCGTAATGAGCTGGAGCTATTATCTACACACTAGTGCGGATTAAATTGAGCCATCTTGCAGCAATAATTCTGCACACGCCATTAAAAAACTCGAAAAACTTTAAATGCGTTTTTCTCGCTATTTTGCTTTTTCAGTTAGGACCTTTTGCCAGATAGGTCGCGATATGCACACTATATTGACTGATCAACATTATATGAAGGATAATTTGTAATGAAAAGCTTTATGCAGTATGTATTTATATAAAAGTAAAATATATATCTGCAAATTATTTGTATTATGACATCCGCCAATATGAGCCTCGTTGTAGGACAGGCTCATATGTTAAGCGGTTGCAACTTGTTTTCCTCAATTTACAACCTCCCTATGGAACTCATATATATGTATTTTACAGGCTAGTTTTTGCTTATGTACAACCTGCCTACGAAGACTCATATGTATTTTACATGCGACGAAGGAGCACTTTTTGTTCTTGTGTATATACTCTTTGTAAAATTAAAGTGAAACAATTGAATTCAAAAGTCGACTATAATGCCAAGTTTATAGATTAATATACATTAATATAGTATATGTATATAGTCACAAAATTAGAATTTTAAAAATTCACAACTTAGGGAAAAAATCAACAGATTTGGTATAATTTGGTATTTGTATAATCATAGAGGTCGCGGTAGCGACCCCTATAATATGAGTGAAAATGGTCGAATGACCGTGTAAAACAAGGCTGCGCAGAAGCTGCGCAGATCCTGCGCAGATTACGTGCGCAAAAAATTGTACGTGTCGAGTTTGGTATGTTCCTGAAGTTTCATCCCGCTTACGAGAGTGATGTTTTTTTCCGGTTCTCCGCTTTGACGTTTGGTAAGGGGGTTTTGTAGCTTTAATACCAACAGATAGAAAAATTTTTGCCTATGAAAACCATATATATTCTTGGAGTACGCAACAAAAATAAGCCGATAGGCTAGTTTTTATGCCTCCCAGAGCCGGAAAAAATTTTTGGTGGGGGGGCAAAGTCGGCCAAAACGCTAAAATGGGCAAAAAGTATGCTTCAAAGGCGCCGTAATAAGTCAGACTGGGCTATATATGGGACAATACTGCCTATATGGCTGAATAGGACACATATCAGGGTCGTTCAATTGCTATATGATTTTCCGGCCCTGAGCGTAATTTTTGGGTACTGGCCTGCCAAGGTTGGTGAATTTTGGTTCCAACTTTGAACTTAGTTTTTTCGCTTATTTTGCGACCTGGAAGGCTCAAATCTTGCGTGCGAAGGTTTTTGCGGACGGAGAATCGATTCCCGCTATCAAGTTTGCTGCCCGACTGACCCAAGTTGCTGGGCTGGTTCCATTTTGCCGTCTGGAGGGTCATGTTGGCAACCGCTACCTGAAAGCCCATACTAGGCTCCACTTGGCCTCTCAAAACTTTCTCTATAAGGGTTTTCTGGTGCGCCCAGCTTATTTCCGGTGTCCGTTTTGCCGCCCGACTCATCCATCTTGCTGGGCTGGTTCCACTTTGCAGTCTAGAGGGTCATGTCGGCAACCGTTTCCTGGAGGTCCATACTAGGCTCCACTTGGCCTCTCAAAACTTTCCCTATGGGGGTTTTCTGGTGCGCCCAGCTCATTTCCGGTGTCCGTTTTGCTGTACAACGCACCCATTTTGCTGGGCTGGCTCCACTTGACCGTCTGAGGGGTCAGGTCGGTAAGGGGTCAGGTGGTCCAAAATAAAATTTTTCAAAAGTGGTCAAATTTGGTACCAAATGAAAGCCCTAAGTGAGCTGAGCAACTTTTGTCATAGAATTGCATGCTCAAAGTGGCTGTAGAGTGCTGTGGTGGGGTGGGGCGGGGACTTAGGCGATTTTAGGTCAAAAATAAAATTTTTCAAAAGTGGTCAAATTTGGTATCAAATGAAAGCCCTAAGCGAGCTGAGCGACTTTTGTCATAGAACTACATGCTCAAAGTGGCTGTAGAGTACTGTGGTGGGGTGGGACGGGGACTTAGGCGATTTTCGGTCAAAAATGAAATTTTCCAAAAGTGGTCAAAATAGTATATATATCTGCTTGCGCATGGTGATCGGAAATATATTATGTTGGTTCTTTTTTGCGCATATATATACATATGTAAAAGAATGGAAAACAAGAACCAAAAATGCTCCTTCGTCGCATGTAAAATACATATGAGTATATACTCTCAGGCAGGTTGTACAAACACGGAAACTAGCCTGTAAAATGCATATGAGTGGCGTTGAGGTTGTAAATTAAGGAAAACAAGTTGCAACGGCTTGACATATGAGCCTGTCCTACAACGAGGCTCATATTGGCGTATGTCATAATATAATTTGTCGATATTTGACCTTCATATAAATAGCAGCTTCATATAACCTAGGTACCCTTGGCAATGTTTCGGGCAAGTTTCGGCCAAATTGGAGAAATTTTATTTTTTTCGATTTTTCATCCCCCAAAATGGGCCGAAAAATCGAAAAAAATAAAATTTCTCCGATTTGGCTGAAACATGCCCTAAACATTGCCAAGGATGCCTAGGTTATATGTCTAAAATATTCCGCCGATATCTTTTTTCATTAGTCGGCTATGGCGGGTCAAAGTTGCCATAATCGCTGTTTTGGCTCAAAAACGGCGATTTTTCGAACTTTGAATGGCCATATCTCAAAAGTGGGTCTGGGATTTTGCTCATTTTTTGCATGGACGTTGGCAGCATATGGATAAATAATATCAAGAGTACATAATAGATAAGAGTATGAAACTCTTACACTAGCATGTACAAATCATGCTAGGTATGCTCGGTTCATTAACTCGGGACCCCCCCCGTAACTTCCGGGGGGGGGTCCCACTTTGCACTAATTACACGCTTTCATATAAGCGTGTGTCTGCTCGCTGATTGGCCCACTAGCCTAAGACTTACTGTAGGGAATTTATTAGTTATTTTAATTAATTAATTATAACTTTAATTAGGTTAGTACAATCATAAAACTAATTCGACAACTTTGTAGCATTTTTTCTGCTCTTTAAAATGATATAAAAATTGTTGCACAATACAAAAATTCGAAGGAATGTAATGTGCAACAATTTTTATATCATTGGAAAGAGCAGAAAAAATGCTACAAAGTTGTCGAATTAGTTTTATGATTGTACTAACCTAATTAAAGTTATAATTAATTAATTAAAATAACTAATAAATTCCCTACAGTAAGTCTTAGGCTAGTGGGCCAATCAGCGAGCAGACACACGCTTATATGAAAGCGTGTAATTAGTGCAAAGTGGGACCCCCCCCGGAAGTTACGGGGGGGGGTCCCGAGTTAATGAACCGAGCATACCTAGCATGATTTGTACATGCTAGTGTAAGAGTTTCATACTCTTATCTATTATGTACTCTTGATAATATTTATAAAAATTGCGTGGTACTAAGGCATAATGAGGTCGCTAGGTCAAAAAATGTGGAAATTTGCCTACTGAGCTTGGAGGCTTAAGCTAAGGTTCGACCGTCGCAAACTGCGGAACATGACCGCTAGAAAACTCAAACTGGCCGGGATAGGTGCCCCATGTGTGGTGCCTGTATGGTTAAGATATGAACTGTCTGACTCTTCTCTATCGGCCTGAGCACAATTTTGATTGGTGAAGTCCTACGGCGACGTCAGTGGCAGAGTCGAAAATCACGAATTTTGCTATAACTCGTTGAATATACGGAGTTGAGCTCTAATATTTGAAGGTTTTCCTTTTAGGTCAGATTGCTACAAGTTCTGAAAGTTTGAGCCAAATCGATTTTTGAAGGTTGTCCGGAAGTACAGGCAGCACAGTCGAATTTCTCAGAAATTGACTCATATTAGGGGGAGCGCGTTAGCGCTCCCCCTAGAATAGTATATATGCTGATTATTGCATGAGATTGCCATTGCGCGCGAAGACTAACTCCTTTTTACTCTTCCAGTTTGGATATTCTGGCGGTGGTGGTGAGATAGGTACCGTTTCGGGTGGGATCTCCAGGTGTATGAGGAGTACTCCCTTCAAAGCGTACTGCTGATGCACCACGACTGTGGGTTCGGGCGCACCCTGGGAGGGGATTTGGGGGAGAAGGCAAAAGTTGAGCTGTTTTCAGTGCATAAAACTGAAAAATAAATAATTTTTGGAGCTTGCGGCACTTTTCTATTTCGACTTTTCAAAATTTCGTCGTCTGCGGCGTTTTTCTATCTCAATTTTAAAAAACTCGTGTCTGCTGAGCTATTTTGTCTCGACTTTTGGCGCCTGGTGCGCTTATCTTGCTCAAGCTTTATTTTTACGCATGCGTCACCACTCTATCTAGATTTTTATTCATTTTCGCGCCTGCAGCGCTTTTCTATCCCGATTGTTATCGGCCTATGTCAAGATAAAAGTAACTTTTTGATGCGCTCTGATCTCCTACTTGTTTTTCTTGGAGCTTTTATTTTCATGGGGGTTCTGGGGGTTCTTAATTTTTTGTAGAGATTTGGTCTATAACTATGTTTCGTTTAATTTTTTTGATGGGGTTTCTGGGGGTTCTTCACTTTTCGAAGAGATTTGATCCGTAATTACATAAATTTAGTTTCAAATTTTTGATGGGGGTTCTTGGGGTTCTGAAATTTTTTCAAAAGATTTGATCCTCCACTGTTTAGATTTAAGTGTTTGCTGGAAGTTCTGAGGGCCCTAGAGTCCGGGAATACCGAAAAGTGTGTGCGTTGCCTGGACTTAGATCTAGGACGAACTTGTTCTTCTTGTCGTCAGCTTTCGATTGATATCCATATTGTGGATATTGGTTGCAGCATATGCACAAATTTCAGTCTAAATCTATGAGAAAAGCCAGGAGGACCCCCAGTACACCCGGATATATGCATAAATTTGATGATTGGGATACTTCATGTCTGCTGAAGTGTCTGTTGAAGGAAAGGATCCCCAACGCAGTCACATACAAATAAAAGTCTTGGATACAAGCGCATGAAAAAAATTTGAGAACCTCCTTTTTTCTGATGGGGGTTCTGGAGGTTCTAACTTTTATCTTGATATGGGCCTTGTTATCAATTGACGCTATGCAAGTTGCAATGATATGCATAGCTAGCTCAGGGTTTTTTCAAAACGGCCAGTGTGCATTTTAGTGGGCAAACTTAGGATTGAGTGGGCAAATTTAGAGATCGGTGGGCAAAATTACAAAATTTTGCTAAGCGATTTTTAACCTTAAGTTTAACTTTGCTTTAATTAATAACGTGATTTATTCCATACCATCGAATTTGCGGTCGTTTTCGTTAGTTGTGCCTTAAGCAATCTTAGTTTTTATACAATACAGGGTTCTTATACATATATATTAGAACATATTAAAACAACAGCAGGGGGTCTGGGGGGCGCAGCCCCCCAGAAACTGAACGAATTTTTCAAACTTGTATATTTTTGCACATGTTTTGAGTCATAGTTTCGATTTTCTGCAGTTGCATTTTTATATAAATACATTCTATCTTTTTTATAAATACAAATTTTGCAACATTTCGAGGAGACATATTTAGAAATAGACAATAAGTGAAGTGAAGTAAAGCTAATGAAGTTACAATTTAGCAGTGACACAGGAACCCCAGCGGGTGTTCCTGGTTTTATTCTACTGGGGGGGGGGGGGCGGGGGGCCCCCCATAAACTCCCTTCCCCCCCAAAAAAATCGCCCCCCCAAAAAAATCGCCCCCCCCCAAAAAAAGTGGGTGCCCCTTTTGGTACCAACTTTTGCCCTGAAAAAATCGCTCAGAAGGCCAAATTTTGAAAAATTTTCCGGCGACGCCGGAGATTTTTAGTCGATTTTTGCCTATTTAAGCACTAAATTCGCTTATTTTTGGCGATTGCTATAAAAATAGCGCAATTTTTAGCATGTTTTTAGAAAAATTTTGAAAAATTTTCGCCCCCCCCCAAAAATGACTCGCACCCCGAGGCCCCCCCCCCAAGAAAAAATCCTTAGAATAAGCCCAGGGTTCTGGGGGGCGGCAGCCCCCCAGAAAAAACTTGAAGATTTTTTGAAAATTAGCAATAAAACCGTAGTAGAAATGTTCACTCTTTTACCTCTGCGGTCCAATTTTGCCCAAAAAAACCGTGATGCTAGCTATATATATATGTATCTAAGTATAAATTACCATGAGTACGGTCCTCCGATAAAATAAACACTAGGTAAGCGTTCGCATTTCAAGTCTTAGAGGTTTTCGGTACAGCTTATTCATAATTTCGAAAAATTCGTCAACTTTTTGTTCAAACCTTTTTTAAAAGTTGCCATTGCGGATTTTTTCCTAATTTCAAAAATTTCTCATCTGCAGCCCCCCGCCAGCCCCCAGGTTGGCTACTGGCTATTCCCAAAACTCTTCACTGTGCTACATCAATACGGAACTCTTTGTTGAAAATTGATGCCATCCTCACTGCTGGCGTGGCGTGTCTAGCAAAAGCAAAAAATTTCAGGCTTGACTATTCTTTTTCAGAATTCTGGATGCGCCCCTGAGTTAGATGTCTATCCAACTACTAGATAATACAGACATGTTATTAATGCATTTGTTTTCAACGTGTGTTTTTAGTTTGCTGTAGACAGTGCAGCCATTATTGACTACCATCTTGGAAAGAGTCCGGATAAGCGAGCTGTGCATGCATTAAAGCAGCACAACATTTCTGATTATCAGCATAAAGTTCGTCAAGTGAGTTTTTATATGACAACCTAGGCTTTTTATAGTATATATAGTACCTGGTAAGGGTAGAATGCAGTATTTGTTTCCACAGTAGAGAGTAGACTAAGCTGGGCTGATTAAATTCCGTGTAGAGCAAGGATTGTAACTGCCTTCGAGTTCAGTAAAGCTTTTTAAGGCGGTGATTCCTTTTGGAGACATCAAATTTGAACCACGAGACGAGTTGTAGTCCTCATTCATTACTTGGAGTTAAGAAGCCATGTTTATCAGTTAAGTTGCCATTTTTATATCAAAACGGGGCTTAACATTTTCTCTTTTTAATTATACGGGAGCGCGAGAGCGCTCCCCTGTAATATACATAGGTGTAAAAGGCTCAGTGTGGCCCTTGGAGACCCGTTCCAGCTCCGTGCCAGCTAAATACTCACCGAAACTGGACAATTTTGGTATCGTTGGAATCTACACGACGAGTACTACAAGTCGCAAAAAAGTTTTGGTCAAAATTTCCAACTTTGAAAATTTTTGCTTCCGGGCAAGTTAGGTCCGTTTGTGTTTTTCCGTGTAAGTCACCCTTGGAGAAGCACTTTTCTTCGAACTCAAAAACTGAACGATCTGGGCACTTTCAGCCGATGAAGTTTGGTTTTTCTGAGAGTAGTATTTGTGTTAATGTACCTTTTGGACAATTTTCCGCTGCCCGGCCCGGCCGGCCAAAGGTGGCCTGGCCGCTGGCCGCTAAGATGCCCGAAAAAGGCCAATTCTGTGTCACGGCTACAGGGCTCAGGGAACAAGCTAGAGAGACGCGGCTTGTTGCATAAGAAACTTTGGGATGGGTAGCTTGTCAGAACGAGGGCGATTTTCGATATCTGACCAGGATCGTTGAGACGGCCGGCCCAAAGTTGGTCCGGCCAAATAGCCAAGAAAAATTTCTGTCACAACTCCACAGAAAATAGTCAAAATAGGTATAAATAAGCAGTTTTGGTCCATTTAGTGGGACGCCTATAAGGATTTTATTTGCAGAACAGAGCAAACATTTCTAGGCAGGCAGAGCCCCCAGAAAAACAAAAATTTTTGTGAAATTGGGAGCCAGAAGAAATTTTTCTGAACATTTTGAGCGTCTAATTTTAAGTAACTTTTCTTTTTGTCGCTCTCAACAAGTGCGCACGCGTGCGCACAAGCCCAAAATTTTTTGCTCATTTAAGAAAAAAGTGTCATTGCGCACTTTTTTGAGCAAAAAACACTGTACAGGACACAGGGAAGACGCTAGAGAGACATGGTTTGTTGCATAAGTATCTACAGAAGGGTTTATATGTCCTAACGAGAGCGATTTTCGATATCTGTCCTTGATCATTAGGCGAGGAAGTCGGTCCAAATGGCCGTTTTCGGGAAACTTTCTGTCCCAACTCCACAGAAAATTGCCAAAATAGGCATAAATATGCGGTTTGGATCTATTTAGTAGGACGCATGGGTTATTGGGGTCGCTGAACTCGATGAGCATAGTCGCAGCGCTGTGCGGCGCTGCTATCGTGCTGTACTCTTATGCAGCAACCATAGCACGCTGTATTTAGACTTACTGTAAACGGCTAAGCATATGAAACTTGGTGAAAATTGTGTCTGTAGTTATCGGGAACTGTAGCTAGCTAGTTAGTTGGTGCATTCTCTAGCTTTGTGACAGCACCGTCGACAACAAGTTATTCATTCGTCACTGGTATTTGAAATTTGGCATACAGATAGTTTAGGACATGACAAACTATTATAGATACGTTTCGTATACTTATTACGATGTTACTCTATGGTTGCGCTGCAGTAGAGTGCTGCAGAAGTACAGCACGGCCTATAACTAACATCAGATAAATTGCAATCGTCCGAAATTTTGCATACAAGCGCAGCAGAGCATTGGAAGTCATGCCGTATAAGTTTCCTTCACTGACAATAAAGTTTGCATCTGGTTGCGGTGCAGTAGATGCTGCTTAAGTACAGCACGGCCTAATTAGCTACATATTACGTTGCAATTGTCCGAATTTTTGCCAATAACTTCAGAAGAGTTATTGAAATCATGCCGTATAAGTCTCCTTCACTGACAATAAAGTTTGCATCTGGGGCCCGTTGCATAAAAGTGATTAGTTGATTGGTGATTAGTGATTAGTGTAGCAGTTTTTCGAGAAAAACTTATGCTGCCGTCTATCGTTTTTTGAGATTTTGGTACCATTTCATAGCTGTTGAAGTGTTTTATCCAAAAGTCATGAAGTATCCTGGCTGACGCATTCAGTCAAAAGAAAATTTTCAACTCCATCTTAATTTCTTTGCTTTTTAAGCTCGCATCATTACAATTTAAGTTGTAACTTACCTTGAACGCTTAAAGCGCTTCAATATGATATATAAATTATTGTCGTATCCCATACGTAGCTTTCATTATCCTCGAAAAATTGCTACACTAATCAACTAATCACTTTTATGCAACGGGCCCCTGGTTGCGGTGCAGTAGAGTGTTTCTGAAATACAGCGCGGCCTATGACTAACTACAGATAACTTGCAGTCGTCTGAAATTCTGCAGGAAAATGCAGAATAGCATTGGAATCATGCCGCATAAGTCTCCTTCACTGACAATAAAGTTTGCATCTGGTTGCGCTGCAGTAGAGTGCTGCTGAAGCACAGCACGGCCTATAACTAGCTACAGATAAGTTGCAATCGTCTGAAATTCTGCAGACAAGTGCAGAATAGCATTGGAAGTCATGCCGTATAAGTTTCCTTCACTGACAATAAAGTTTGCATCTGGTTGCGGTGCAGTAGATGCTGCTTAAGTACAGCACGGCCTAATTAGCTACATATTACGTTGCAATTGTCCGAATTTTTGCCAATAACTTCAGAAGAGTTATTGAAATCATGCCGTATAAGTCTCCTTCACTGACAATAAAGTTTGCATCTGGGGCCCGTTGCATAAAAGTGATTAGTTGATTGGTGATTAGTGATTAGTGTAGCAGTTTTTCGAGAAAAACTTATGCTGCCGTCTATCGTTTTTTGAGATTTTGGTACCATTTCATAGCTGTTGAAGTGTTTTATCCAAAAGTCATGAAGTATCCTGGCTGACGCATTCAGTCAAAAGAAAATTTTCAACTCCATCTTAATTTCTTTGCTTTTTAAGCTCGCATCATTACAATTTAAGTTGTAACTTACCTTGAACGCTTAAAGCGCTTCAATATGATATATAAATTATTGTCGTATCCCATACGTAGCTTTCATTATCCTCGAAAAATTGCTACACTAATCAACTAATCACTTTTATGCAACGGGCCCCTGGTTGCGGTGCAGTAGAGTGTTTCTGAAATACAGCGCGGCCTATGACTAACTACAGATAACTTGCAGTCGTCTGAAATTCTGCAGGAAAATGCAGAATAGCATTGGAATCATGCCGCATAAGTCTCCTTCACTGACAATAAAGTTTGCATCTGGTTGCGCTGCAGTAGAGTGCTGCTGGAGTACAGCACGGCCCAATATATACTAGCAAGTAGCAATACATAAATAGCAATCGCCTGAAATCTTGCAGGCAAGTGCAAAATAGCATTAGAAATCGTGCCGTATAAAGTCTCCTTCTTTGGCAGTAACGTTTGCGTTCTAAAATAAAGAAAAAGGGAGAAATTAGTACTTTTCAAGTTTCTTTGTTCTATGGCTTGGTTGATTATTAATTATATATTGGGGGAGTTTTTAAATTTTCTTTGATAAAGCTTTAACATTTTTGCTTACGTTTTACTGAGAACCTTAAAAATGAAGTAGGACAAGAATAAAAGTGGAGCATGAAAAATGCAATATGGGTGACATTGGGTTAAGCGACAGAGGACTAGGTTTTAAAACTTTAATATGGGAGGGGCAGGTCGTAAATGCCAGGAGGACTAGGTTAAAAGCGCACTAATATGGACCATCTTCGCTGAACAACCCATATTCTCGGGTACGCATGCTCCACTCCGCATTTGACCCTTATTGTGCCGTAATCGCCGAGTGGTAAGGTGTTCGACTGAAGATCTGACGGTCCTAGGTTCGAACCCCCGCTGCCACAAGGCTTTCACAAATCCCCTTGAGCAAGGGACTAAGCGCATATCGGTTCGCCGTGAGCTCCAGCCAACCCAGCTGTCTATCCTTAACTGGTCGGTAAATGGGTACCACTGCGGTGGGAAGGTAACAGGAGTCTGTGTTCTAGCGTAATGCCTGATGAAAGGCTGGCCCCCCTTCCACAGATGTAGTCAACATGGAGTTGTCGCTCCTGGCTTCGGGCTGTGAATCCGGAGATAAGCACCGGCACCCTATAACATTCTGTCTGCTGGAGTTCTCTCCAGGGGTCACTTTACCTTTACCTTAACCCTTATCAGGTAGTGCGCGTCAGCGCACTACCTAGAATAGGGAAAAAAAGGCGCATTGCGCACTGTTGGATCATAGTTTCCCCTGTTGCCGGCGGAGGAGTTGAGGTAGAGCCTTCATATTTTACCAGTAGAAACCCCTTCACGAGGGGTACATGCTGTGCAAATTTGAGCCAAATCTGTCGAGCCGTTTTTGAGATATGGCAGATTGAATTTTTCAGTGCACGACTTTCTCTCCATTTCCCCCCCCCCCCCCTAGGGGTCCGGAGGTCTTAGATTTCCTATACCATATGGGGTTTTTTTGAACAACTTTTTCCCCATTTCTGGGGAAATGAGTATGGAGTAGGTATGACCTTCCCATAGGTCTGTGTACATAGCAGGATTTTGATTTTTTCGAAGATAGTTTTTTTCCAAAATGGTCAATTCTTCTGATCAAGTAAACTTTTGTTCGGCTGGGACAATGGGGCTGGGGTTGGCTATGGAGTATCCCCCCATGGGCCTAATGGGGCCAAATGATATGAATTTCGGATCTGGCTCCTGTGGCTTGCTGGCCAGGGGTCGAAAGTTAGTGTGTAAAAGGGGGGGTCTGGGCCTATGGACTGTGGAGCCCTACACATAAGAGCTGCTGGGCTGAGGTTTTGTATTCGAATAGGAACCCCTATATGGTGAATCTAAAGGGCCCATTAGTTTCGCTCTAGGACCTATCCATGTGGCTGGGGGGCACCCTGATGGTGGTGGGCCCTACCGTGTCGCAACTCCAACTTTAGCCTCTTATACAGAAAGATCCACAGTGAGCAGGTCTTTCTTATTTGGGATTTGGGGTGGGGTGCGGGGGCACTACAGCATAGACTATAGTAGGTTTCGCCCGGACCCCTGTGGCGCCCTGGCCAGGGGTCCGGACCGGGGACCGGACCCAAAATGGCCAAAAATCGATTTTTCCAAAAGTGGCCAAGTTTGGTATCAAATGAAAGCCCTTGGTGAGGCGAACATTTTTTGTCATTGGAGGACCCCTCCAAAGTGGACCCACCGGCCTGTGGCGCCCTGACCAGGGTCGGGACCGGTCCAAAATGGCCAAAAATCGATTTTTCCAAAAGTGGCCAAGTTTGGTATCAAATGAAAACCCTTGGTGAGGCGAACATTTTTTGTCATTGGAGGACCCCTCCAAAGTGGACCCACCGGCCTGTGGCGCCGTGACCAGGGTCGGGACCGGTCCAAAATGGCCAAAAATCGATTTTTCCAAAAGTGGCCAAGTTTGGTATCAAATGAAAGCCCTTGGTGAGGCGAACATTTTTTGTCATTGGAGGACCCCTCCAAAGTGGACCCGCCGGCCTGTGGCGCCCTGACCAGGGTCCGGACCGGTCCAAAATGGCCAAAAATCGATTTTTCCAAAAGTGGCTAAGTTTGGTATCAGATGAAAGCCCTTGGTGAGGCGAACATTTTTTGTCATTGGAGGACCCCTCCAAAGTGGACCCACCGGCCTGTGGCGCCCCGACCAGGGTCAGCACTGGTCAAAAATCGATTTTTTAAAAAATTTCCAACTTTGGTATAAAATGAAAGCCGTTGATGAGGCGAACATTTTTTGTCATTGGAGGACCCCTCCAAAATGGACCCAGCGGCCTGTGGCGCCCTGACCAGGGTCCGGACTGGTCAAAAATCGGTTTTTCAAAAAATTTCCAACTTTGATATCAAATGAAAGCCCTTGGTGAGGCGAACATTTTTTGTCACCCCTCCAACGTGTGTTCCAAAATATTCTTTTGAAACGTTTTCTGACATACGTTTTATGATGTAGAAACAATTGCGTTTTTCAAATTTCCCCATTAACCCACGCAGCGCGACCCCACCCCTCTAGTGGACGTTCGGCACCCCTCCAACCTGTGTTCCAAAAGACTCTTTGTAAACGTTTTATGATGAAGAAACAATTGCGTTTTTCAAATTTCCCCAACCCCACGCAGCGCGACCCCCCCCTCCCCTAGTGGGCGTTCGGCACCCCTCAAACCTGTGTTGCAAAATACTCTTTGGAAACATTTTCTGATAAACGTCTTCGAAACATTTACTGATAAACGTTTTATGATGTAGAAACAATTGCGTTTTTCAAATTTCCCCAAAGCCACGCAGCGCGACCCCCCCTCTAGTGGGCGTTCGGCACCCCTCCAACCTGTGTTCCAAAACACTCTTTGCAAACGTTTTATGATGCAGAAACAATTGCGTTTTTCAAATTTCCCCAAAGCACGCAGCGCGACCCCCCCCCCGGCGGTGAGCTCCTTTGACCTATTTTGTAGGTGTGTTGGAGAATGCAACAGCGGACAGATTAATAATTTTCTTCTACAGCGGAAAAATGCTGGAAACTAGAGGGAAAAATGCCCTAGACGGGCATGCAGTGGCTGGAATAGGGAAAGAAGGAAGGGCTGAAAAATGCCAATATATATAATTGACAGTCGGCGCTGAAAATGATAGAAACTAGATTCAGCGCCGAATAGGGAAAACAGTCGGCGCTAAAAATGATAGAAACTAGATTTAGCGCCGAATAGGGAAAGCAGTCGGCGCTGAAAATGATAGAAACTAGATTCAGCGCCGAATAGGGAAAGCAGTCGGCGCTGAAAATGATAGAAACTAGATTCAGCGCCGAATAGGGAAAGCAGTCGGCGCTGAAAATGATAGAAACTAGATTCAGCGCCGAATAGGAAAAGCAGTCGGCGCTGAAAATTATAGAAACTAGATTTAGCGCCGAATAGGGAATGCAGTCGGGTAGTGTGGAACAGGCACTTCCTCCGTCCATCCTATTCGCGTGAATTGCGATATATCCAGCTCAACGGTTCAATTTTCTAACAATGTTACCTTCGACACGGTAATCTCATTAACTGTGAATGGGTTTTATACCTACGCGCGTAAATTCCAATATGTTGATATGAGCGCCTGCTTTCTCGTACAATTTTATCTCAAACAGCAAACTTGAAACTGTTCCTGGTTAGTCTACTATTAGATTTAGACTTACTTGAGCCTCGCGACTGCTTTTCCAACACAACATTTTTAACGATCAATGACCCTTTTAATTTGATTTAGACTATTATTAAGTGCGAAATTATTCGAACTCCAAATGCGTAACGGAGTATTTTCAGTTGGAACCTGTATTACTAAAAGGCAATGCAGTTTATGCCGTTTATGCAGAAGACAGCACCTCCGATTTTAACTTTATGTTAAAAACAAAGCTAGTTAGCTAGAGCACATTTCAGTCACATAATGACACCTAATGTTAATTGCGTTAGTTCATTATCCACAATCAAACAAGCTGTTTCTACTATTCAAAAACAGTCTTTGCTTACACAAGCGATATGGCTGTAGCCTGCCTCATTTGAAACACAGTATATACCACGTTCTCGGGTAGTGCAGAGCAGTTCACGCGAATAGGATGGACGGAGGAAGTGCCTGTTCCACACTACCCGACTGCATTCCCTATTCGGCGCTAAATCTAGTTTCTATAATTTTCAGCGCCGACTGCTTTTCCTATTCGGCGCTGAATCTAGTTTCTATCATTTTCAGCGCCGACTGCTTTCCCTATTCGGCGCTGAACCTAGTTTCTATCATTTTCAGCGCCGACTGCTTTCCCTATTCGGCGCTGAATCTAGTTTCTATCATTTTCAGCGCCGACTGCTTTCCCTATTCGGCGCTAAATCTAGTTTCTATCATTTTTAGCGCCGACTGTTTTCCCTATTCGGCGCTGAATCTAGTTTCTATCATTTTCAGCGCCGACTGTCAATTATATATATTGGCATTTTTCAGCCCTTCCTTCTTTCCCTATTCCAGCCACTGCATGCCCGTCTAGGGCATTTTTCCCTCTAGTTGTCTTAAGTTCTAAATTCGTCAGCTTTCCAGGAGAGCTTGCTGATTTTGAAATATTAGGTTTTACTTCAAGCGTTTCATTCTGAGCGGCTAGCGCAGAATTTGTGTCATCAATTTTTACTGTACGTTATTATGTGTTGCATTATATGCATTAATTAAATTAAGTTGCATTATTAAGTATTACGAGCACAACTACATATATAGTTGCAGACGCAGAAGTATGCTCGCAAATTGGTAAAATGTTACTGAGTTTGGGCAGTTTCCGCGAATATGGGTTGCTCAGCGAAGCTGGTCCATATTAGTGCGCTTTTAACCTACATAGTCCTCCTGGCATTTACAACCTGCCCCTCCCATATTAACGTTTTAAATCCTAGTCCTCGTTCCGCTTAAAACCCAGTGTCACCCATATTGCATTTTTCATGCTCTATCGGAGCATTTTTATTCTTGTGAATACAATGCAGCTAATTTTTCACTTCGATAATATTTTTAATGGATTTTTGAAGAAGTGCAATCTTTCGGATTTTTTGCAGGCTGAACTGAGAGACATCGGTTATATCATTCGATACTGGGTTTGGGCATCGGAAAAAAGTCCCGGAAAAAAGCGTTTTCCCGGGTTTTTCCTAAGGATCGGAAAAAGGTCGGAAAAATTTAAGCAGTCTGGGAAGTTTTTGAAATGTTCAAATTAAAAATTTCAGTGATTTTTACTCGAATTTTGTTACTTTTTTCCAAATTATTAGCTTTGTATTTATTCTTATTTTGAAGCCCGCGCCTAATTCGAAGTTTTCTTAACTTGTCATAAACTGCTCAGCTTTATGAAGTATCTGGCTTATTTCTTGGCAATTTTTAATGGGGGGGCTTCATATGGGGGGCAATTGCAGCAATTTCAACCAACAGCTATGCTGTTAATTTTAACAAACCTCAGTACTTTGGCTTGAACACTGAAGACCTGCTTGGTTTTGCAAACAAGGACAAAACATGCCTGGGGGCACATCTTGTGTAAATGGAAACTGTAGCAAGCCTACTTTTACCTATATCTGCAAATCTGCAGCAGCTGGAAGTTATCAACAGTAGAGCGGCCAGAATAATCATTGGATGTACCCGGAGCGCACCCACTGAACGAGTCCTCTTAGAAGCAGGCTTACTCCCACTGGACGTGGTCCGGGACCAGAAGACGACCTGCTCCTACTTCAAGTCCAAAGCCCTGCCAGAAGAAAACCCACGGAATTCAGTTACCAACCGCACGCAGAGGAGAAGGTTGAAGTCAGTAAAATCGTGGAGAGAAGCTGAAGAAAGTCTGCCGATCACGGCAAAAATCAATCAGTACCCCATTGAAGCCCTGGCGGTCCCCACCCCGGATCCTCCATGGAGGCCAAGGAACCAACCACTAGTCTTTGTGGAAACCGATGCAGCCAGGGGCATGAGCCCTGACCAAATTATCCATCATTTTTCATCTCCCCCAGCGGAGCTCCCCTGGGAACCCAACGTGATGATATGGACGGACGGCTCAGCTACAGGCGGAACCACTGATTTCGAAACTGAAATCGAAATTTCCGGAAAATTAACGGATTTCGAGATATTTGATCCGGAAAATTCCGGATTTTGAAAACTTTCTCCAAAAGTGGTCGATATGGTACTCAAATGAAAGAGCTCGTCGAGCTGGATAATTTTTATCGTTACCATATTTTCCGGAAATGATTCTAGCGAAAGTTATGGCCACAGATTGGAAAATCCGAATTTCCGGAAAAAACCGGATTTTCAAAAATTCATTGATACATGGGCAATATGGTGCTTAATTGAAAGCTCTTTGAGTCCTGGGACAGATTTCCTGAACAGAAACAGCCTACAATGTGTCTAGCAAAATCTATATATACCCCAAAGGAATGTGTTGTGGGCAACACATTCTTGCAGTAGCGCTAGTTGTTGTTGTTGTTCATTTCCGGGCTCCATCAGCTTAGAAAAGCTACAAGAGGGCACTTCGGCATCTGCTGGCCCAGCACACGCCTTTGCATAGTCAGGTCTACACATCGGAGAATTCGGAATGGAAGTGATGTGGGGAATTGGACCCAACCGCTCGGTAGCATAATTTGAGGACTCCAGATGCTTCAGTGTTAACCCAACACTGCCGTGTTCCCGGGAGTTTGGAACCCATTTGCGCCGTTGACCAGACGGATGCCAGGGGGCACCTGTGGTGATCTCCATTTGATGGGGTCCGTGTCCATCAAATTTCCCACGGAGGTGGTTCCAAGCCCCCCTCCCAAAAGGAATCACTACCTTAAGCAAGTTTACTGAAGCCACCGAGTTTTTAGGTTTGTGCAAGGTTTCAGTACCCTAACTGTTAGTGTTACTGGTTTTTCAGATTCAAACCGTACCTGTGCTTCAATCTCGGCTCCTTCTGTAACAATCTGATTTTTCTGATGTTTGTAATCTAATTTCATGGACCGCCTCGACTGCATTGGTTGTTTTACATAGCTTAATGTATTTTTCAGATTAATCACGAAGACTTCAAACATTTTCACTTTATCTTTGGAATGGATGAAGATAATATGTGGTGAGCTGAGCTTACTGTGTCCATTAGTTTATAAAGATTCACCGGTTAAGTCTTTAATTTCCAATTTAATAAATGCTTCGAAGTTTACATCGCATCTAAATCTTATATGGTATGTACTTCTGACTTGATTTGACAGTGGCTTATTGTTGCAGATTTAACAGATTATTCTTTGAAGACAAGATTAAATTGTTTAATACATTTGGTACACGTATAGACATACATTTATACGCAAACACTTTGGTGCCTTGTTTAGCTGTTGCTGTCATATGTATGAATCTTATTATTTCCATATACTTTTTTATCATGACTTGCAATTTCTGTTGTATACACATTTCCTATTCACATATTTGCAGTGATCTAAAAACGATGAAAAAGGAGGTTGGAGCGAATGCCATTGCTAAGATTCAGCTCTTAGGGTCTTACGATCCTGAAGGAACCTTGGTTATTCCGGATCCATATTATGTAAGACAAGTGCAAGTTGAGATTGATTTATAGAGAGCCAAAAATTTTGAATAACATCGGGGATGATCAGTACACTGTGATGTATAAAGCAGCAAAACAACAAACAACAACAACAACAACTACGTATCATAGGGGTCGCGGTAGCGACCCCTATAATATGAGTGAAAATGGTCGAATGACCGTGTAAAACAAGGCTGCGCAGAAGCTGCGCAGATTCCTGCGCAGATCCTGCGCAGATTATGTGCGCAAAAAATTGTACGTGTCGAGTTTAGTATGTTCCTGAAGTTTCATCCCCGTACCACTTTCCGTTAAAAAGTTATGCCAAAAATCGCTTACGAGAGTGATGTTTTTTTCCGGTTCTCCGCTTTGACGTTTGGTAAGGGGGTTTTGTAGCTTTAATAACAACAGATAGAAAAATTTTTGCCTATGAAAACCATATATATTCTTGGAGTACGCAACAAAAATAAGCCGATAGGCTAGTTTTTATGCCTCCCAGTGCCGGAAAAAATTTTTGGTGGGGGGCCAAAGTCGGCCAAAACGCTAAAATGACCAAAAAGTATGCTTCAATGTCACCTTAATAAGTCAGACTGGGCTATATATGGGGCAATACTGCCTATATGGCTAAATAGGACACATATCAGGGTCGTTCAATTGCTATATAATTTTCCTGCCGGGGGCGTAATTTTTGGGTACTGGCCTGCCAAAGTTGGTGAATTTTGGGTCCAACTTTGAACTTAGTTTTTTCGCTTATTTTGCGATCTTGAAGGCTCAAATCTTGCGTGCAAAGGTTTTTGCGGACGGAGAATCGATTCCCGCTATCAATTCTGCTGCCCGACTGACCCAAGTTGCTGGGCTGGTTCCACTTTGCCGTCTGGAGGGTCATGTCGGCAACCGCTACCTGGAGGCCCATACTAGGCTCTACTTGGCCGCTCAAAACTTTCTCTATAGGGGTTTTCTGGTGCGCCCAGCTCATTTCCGGTGTCCGTTTTGCCGTCCGACTTATCAATCTTGCTGGGCTGGTTCCACTTTGCCGTCTGGAGGGTCATGTCGGCAACCGTTTCCTGGAGGTCCATACTAGGTTCTACTTGGCCTCTCAAAACTTTCTCTATAGGGGTTTTCTGGTGCGCCCAGCTCATTTCCGGTGTCGGTTTTGCTGTACAACGCACCCATTTTTCTGGGCTGGCTCCACTTGACCGTCTGAGGGGTCAGGTCGGTAAGGGGTCAGGTGGTCCAAAATAAAATTTTTCAAAAGTTGTCAAATTTGGTACCAAGTGAAAGCCCTAAGCGAGCTGAGCAACTTTTGTCATAGAATTGTATGCTCAAAGTGGCTGTAGGGTGCTGTGGTGGGGTGGGGTGGGGACTTAGGTGATTTTCGGTAAAAAATGAAATTTTCCAAAAGTGGTCAAATTTGGTACCAAGTGAAAGCCCTAAGCGAGCTGAGCAACTTTTGTCATAGAACTGCATGCTCAAAGTGGCTGTAGAGTGCTGTGGTGGGGTTGGGTGGGGACTTAGGTGATTTTAGGTCAAAAATAAAATTTTTCAAAAGTGGTCAAATTTGGTACCAAATGAAAGCCCTAAGTGAGCTGAGCAACTTTTGTCATAGAATTGTATGCTCAAAGTGGCTGTAGGGTGCTGTGGTGGGGTGGGGTGGGGACTTAGGCGATTTTCGCTAAAAAATGAAATTTTCCAAAAGTGGTCAAATTTGGCACCAAATGAAAGCCCTAAGCGAGCTGAGCGACTTTTGTCATAGAATTGCTTGCTCAAAGTGGCTGTAGAGTGCTGTGGTGGGGTGGGGTGGGGACTTAGGCGATTTTCGGTAAAAAATGAAATTTTCCAAAAGTGGTCAAATTTGGTACCAAATGAAAGCCCTAAGCGAGCTGAGCAACTTTTGTCATAGAATTGCATGCTCAAAGTGGCTGTAGAGTGCTGTGGTGGGGTGGGGTGGGGACTTAGGCGATTTTCGGTCAAAAATGAAATTTTTCAAAAGTGGTCAAATTTGGTTGGTTGGTTGGTTCTTTTTTGCGCATACATATGTAAAAGAATGGAAAACAAGAACCAAAAATGCTCCTTCGTCGCATGTAAAATACATATGAGTACTCTCAGGCAGGTTGTACAAACACGGAAACTAGCCTGTAAAATGCATATGAGTGGCGTTGAGGTTGTAAATTAAGGAAAACAAGTTGCAACGGCTTAACATATGAGCCTGTCCTACAACGAGGCTCATATTGGCGTCACAGTGCAGCCTTCTTAACGATCATCAGGTCATCATATTAAAGAAAAAGCGAATGAATAGACATAACATGTTAACATTGTGGCTTGAAAGAAATGGACAGAACGAAGTGAACTGCGACACCTCAAGTTGAACTGTACCTGCAAGCTGATGTTTCCCGAAACACCATGGCACCTACTATTTCCGGAAGCACTATAGTACAGTACACACCTACTGTATTCTCGGAACACTATGGCACACACTAGTAGTATAAAAACCCAGGTTCCAGCGCACTTAGCTAATAGTTCTGGCTTCTACTGGCTTTGCGCTTTTACACACTAGTAGCTATAATGAATTCTATACCCTTAGCCTTAAATTGAAATAGCTTTTTACTGCCTAAGGTTTGTAACAACTATGACCTTGAAATTC